>JAWNOE010000280.1:0-60986 GCA_035046095.1 Drosophila pseudotakahashii
AAGTACCAAAAAGAAAGCTTGACGAAAAGTCAATAAAAGCTATACTTGTTGGTTATGAACCAAATGGTTATAAATTGTGGAATGAGGAATCGAGGAGATTTATGATAGCAAGAGATGTTGTGGTGGATGAAATAAACATGTTAAAATCAAGAGTTTTACATGGAGAAGATTCTGAGGTTCAAAGTAATATTGTTGAACAAAATAATGAATCTTTAAGTAGAGGAAATGAAGAGTTGGATTTTCCTTTGGTGGAAAATAACGAATCTGTTGATTCTGAGTTAAGTGAACAACTCAATGAAAATTCCACATGTCTAGAGAATGCCGATCCAGTTGTTGAGACTGGTGATGAATTAAAAGAAAATAAAAAAGATGATGAAATCAGACGCAGTGAAAGAATTAAAAGTAAACCCAAATTATCATATCGATTTTTAGAAAGATGTCTCATGAATACTTAAATATGCTTAAATGATATTCCAAATACCTTTGATGAGATTAAGTTTCGTGAGGACAGATCTTTCTGGAAGAAAGCTATACAAGATGAACTAAATTCTCATTTTCAAAATAATACTTGGTCCTTGGTGCATAAGCCAGAAAATAAAAACATAGTTGATTGCAGATGGGTATTTAGTGTAAAACAAGATGAATTTGGGAACTTAGTGAAGTATAAAGCAAGACTTGTAGCGCGGGGCTTTACTAAAGAATATATGATTGATTACAATAAGACATTTGCACCAGATGGACGAATTTCCAGTTTTAGATTTTTGTTGGCACTTTCAAATCAATACGATTTAATGGTTCATCATATGGATGTAAAAACTGCATTTTTAAAAGGAACTCTAAAGGATGAGATCTACATGAGCGTTCCAAAAGGCCCAAATCACTCTTATGAGAATAAAGTATGTAAACTTAGTAAAGCTATATATGGTCTTAAGCAAGCTGCTAGATGTTGGTTCGAAGTTTTTGAAAGTGTGTTGAAGGATGTCGGATTTGTAAACTTAGGAGTTGATCGGTGTATTTATATTTTGGATAAGGGAGATATTTCGAGAAATATATATATCTTGTTATATGTGGATGATGTAGTAATTGCTACAAACAAATCTGATACAACGACCAATTTTAAATCTTACCTTCATGACAAGTTTCATATGACCGATTTACACAAAATTATACACTTTATTGGCATACAAATTGATAGAACTGATGGAGAGATTTGTCTTAGTCAATCAGCATATATTAAAAATGTATTGAGAAAATTTAATATGGAAGATTGTAATTCAGTTAATACCCCCCTTCCAAGCAAGTTAGACTATTTCGCTCTGCAATCAGAAGAATTATGTGATGCACCGTGTAGAAATTTAATTGGTTGCGTGATGTACATTATGTTATGTACACGGCCCGACTTAAGTACTTCAATTAGTATTCCAAGCAGATATACAAACAACAACAATAAGGAACTATGGCAATGCCTTAAAAGAGTTCTTAGATATCTGAAGGGAACTGTTAATATCAAGCTTAGATTCAAGAAAGTAGCCAATTTTAATAATATTCTTACAGGATATGTAGATTCTGATTGGGCTGGAAATGAAACTGACAGAAGAAGTACCACTGGGTATATTTTTAAAATGTTTGAAAATTGTTTGGTTTCTTGGAGTACCATGAAACAAAAGTCGGTTGCTGCTGCATCTACTGAAGCAGAATACATGGCCTTGTTTGAAGGAGTTAGAGAAGCTCTTTGGCTAAAATCACTAATAAATGAGATTAATCTAGAATTAAGTGGTCCTATAGATATTTTCGAAGACAACCAAGGTAGTATAAGTATTGCAAACAATCCTACTTGCCATAAGAGAACAAAGCACATAGATATTAAATATCACTTTACAAGAGAGCAAATTGAAAAGAAACTTTTTTGTGTAAAGTATATTCCCACAGATCTGCAACTAGCCGACATATTGACGAAGCCATTACCATCTGCACGGTTTATTTCCCTGAGAAGCCAGCTGGGACTGTCTGAATAAACCAACTACGAACTGTTTAACTATTGCTGAAAATTCACACCTTTAGAAGCCAAACATTAAATGGATCTCATGAAGTCTTTTGTGAATAATTTCAATTTCCATATTTACTAAGTCTTAAGTAATTGAATTGAATTCATTTTCTTGTTTATTTTTCGTATGGATCTCATGAAGTCCTTGTAATTAATTTAAATTTTCATATTTTATAATCTTAAGTAATTGAATCAAGTTTATATTCCTGTTTACTTTCATTTCTCTAAACTTTTACTCATGTTAATTTTTTTTTGAATGGATCTAGTTGGGTTTTACTGGGTTTCCCCAACTCTGGCAGAAAATGCTGGATCTAATGTATCCCCAGAATTAAAAACGAAAACTGAAATGAAGAAACTAAAGCACAAACTCATGTCAAGAATTGAAGTGATAATCAATGTAACTTTTGAGGCGACGTGTTGGAATTTGAATGTTCAAATGTACAAAAGTCACATGGATGCACACTAGGGCGGTCCAAAAAATGAAATCCCATTCTCACCCATTCACATGGTAGATAGAATTGAGCAAAAAATTTATGTGAAAACTAAAATTTTTTTTTATGGAATATAGACCTTGCGAAAAGTCCTCAAAGTTTTCTTAAAAATTACACATACGACACGTATAACAGTTCGAATTTGGACGAAAGAAATCGTTTTCCCATTTCTAGTCTTGTCAAATTATGAAATTCGTCGGAATAATTGGATAAAAAAAGGGAGAGAAAAACATCAAATGAATTGTTGAAATCTATGCCATCTAGATTAAAAAAACTTTTTGATCGAAGGCAACAGTGCGTATGGGTGATAAACTTTAAAGCCAATTCGCAGACCCTAAAACGCGATTTTTTCAAAAAATGTCTTTTTGTATACCTTAAATAGCTCAAAGAGCACCGAATAGGCGGGTGAGAGTAGGACCTTAAAAATTTCCATACAAATGTGGACCGCCCTAATGTACACGCATACATTCATGTTTGCAAGAATGCATGTGTACGAGAAGTAGACGCACATTCCGATGTCTTAAGGAAACCGCTAAAAGTAACGAGACCATCGTGCTTCTTCTTCTCATTTTTTCGTCGTTCTTTTGCTCTCTCGATATTCCCCTTCACTTCTATTCTGGCATCGAGAGCGTGCGGTTCATACAGTCTAAATCTGCATTATTATTTGTTCATTGGAGGGCGGCCTGCTTAATATATAGTTATATAGGTTTTGAGTTTTTTTTTAATAATAAACAGTTTTACATTTGGTTTTAAGCGGGTTGCGATTAGCGAGCGTTTGCGGGTACAATTCAACTATATGACTGCCGAAAGAACGTGCCGAAAAGATAATGCAAAAAAACGCATGATATTCCAAACTAATGCAGATCGACTGCAGTTTCGGCTACACGTGTGAGCTTAAAGCTTTTATGTAGAATGCCAAACAATGATGTGAATTTAACTAGGTGCGATTAGGAAACAATACAATGATGAGCATTTAACTAAGTGCGATTAGAAAACAATAATAAGTGACCGATCTATTTCTCAACATACCGGCCCCCCTGAACGACGCACAGTGGCGCCTTTTGACTTTTTTTTGGTAATAAATCATAACTTTTGAACCGGTGAAGATAATTGAATGATGTAAACGGCAAATGATAGATAATTGATCCACCTTTCAAATTATTGCAGGGAGTGGGCGTGGCAGAGGCGTACTTACAAATCGGCAAAGTCAGAATTTAAAAACAAATCCATTTTTTTCCGACAAAAAAAAACTTTTTTAAAAAAGTTTTTGTTTTTTTTAGATTTTTTTTTATGTTGTAATTTTTAAAAGCTATAAAAAAAAAAAAAAAATTATGGTATAAAAAAAACAAAATTTTTAATGTTGTTTTGTTTAGTTTATTTTTTTTATGTTTTAATTTTTAAAAACTAAAAAAAAAAAAAAAAGTTGAAATTTTTTTTTAAAAATAAAAATTTTTATATTTCATGTTTTTTGAAATAATGGTCACAATTTGGTAAACTTGGTAAATCCAATAGACTTAACATTTCTGGACTATAATTACTAGATTCTAACTCTTTTCCTGACTTAACATGCCGCAATGAGGAAATTAGGGGATCAGAAGATGCAGCCAACATATTGAACAGATCCTCATTTTCCCTCTTTCTTGATGTCTTAAATGTATTCAGCAATCTGTATTTTTTATAAAATTTGTTTAGCGATTCCTGCGCTTCTTCGGAAAGCTCTCCAATTGGCAAACACTGGTATTCGATTATTTCTTTTCCATGCGCCAATATCTTATGGACTGTCGGGGTCAATTTCTTTTGTGGATACAATTCCTCTAAAAGTGATGCCGGTATATCCAGAATAGTGTTGTCATTGAGCCAGTCCTCGTATTTCTTTGCAAACCTCCCTGCGTTGCGGCTGACATTCGTCCATTTCAATTTAATGCTTGCATATGTCAGATTAAGAGTGTGTAATATATTTTCGTTGCTCTGCTTTAGTTCTTCTATAACAGCTTCTTTGAACTCCGAATAGGTAGTTGTTGACCTAAACAGTTCATATAATTTTGAGTTGTATTTGTATTTGTATTTTTATTATTGTGTGTCATCCTAACGCTACAAGTTTGAAACTTATAAATTAATGCGCTAGTCACAAATAGGTGCAAATATTTACTCATTATATGACTTAAAACTAATGTTATAAATAAAAGAGAATTAACCTAAGTCGCTTTCTAATTTTACTTTTATTTACCTAACAGTGTTTTTAAGATGTGAGAGTAACTTTGTTTTAAATTGCATTGCACTGCTAATATTCTTTATCTGGCTGGGGAGCTGATTCCATGATCGAATAGCATTTATTAAAAATTGTCTCTCGGCTGTCAATGATCTAGGTCTTATGCAAGTTAGGTTGTTAGCTCTTCTAGAGGCTTTAAATTGGAGTTTTTCAAATAGATACAAAGGTTCTTTTTCAAAAATAATTTTATGGAGATAAATTAAGTTACGCATCTTTATCCATTCATTAAGGTCGACATTGAATATTTTTTGTGAGAATTCCGAGACATGATTTCTTAATGGTAGGTTGAATATGTACCTTGCTATGCAATTGAATACAACCTTAATTTTGTTTTGGCTGATAGTATCACAATTTGAAAAAACTTCTATTCCATAGAAGAGCACTGGAGCAATACATGTTTTGGCTATCATTAAACGTATATGAGTGGGCAGGCAATTTTTGGTGACTGATAATGTTCTTATTATGCCATATGTTTTTCCCACAGTCTTTGATATATGATCATTCCAGGTAAGGGTCCTGTTGAAAGTGAAGCCTAAGTTTTTGGCTGTTTCAACATATTCAAGTGGTGCGTTATTTATGCTCAGTGGATGTAAATTATTAAGATCTATTTTCCGTTTACTTATGATAAGACATTTAGATTTTAATGGGTTGATCCCAAGTCCATTGTTGCCGGCCCACTCATTTACACGAGCAAGATCTCTGTTACAAACATACACTCATTTATTCTGTTTAATGGACGACTCACATACATTTGGACATCATCCGCATACAAGTGGACATTGCACTCAGACAGCACATTGGGAAGGTCATTAACATACAAGGAAAACAATAAGGGACCAAGCACAGACCCTTGGGGTACACCACGGTTCACATTTTCAAACGTAGAAGAAACGCTAGACAGTACAACGGCTTGACGACGATTTTGTAGGTACGAAGACACAAGTTTGGTGGAAGCTTTAGAAAACATGAACATGTTACGTAACTTGGCACAAAGGACATTATGGTTTACAGTATCGAAGGCTTTACTATAGTCCAGTAAAACTAAGAGTGTTATATTATTGTCGTCTATTTGTTCCCTTATATCATCTGCAATTTTTAAAATAGCTGAGGTACAGCTTCTGTTTTTCCTAAAACCTGACTGACATGAACTTATTAATTTGATCAGCCATTAAATTCTCAAATACTTTTGAAAGGTAGGGTAGAATGGAGATGGGCCTATAATCATTGTTTGATTTTGGAATCGGAATTATTTTAACCGTTTTCCAACAATCCGGAAATGTTGAGGTTGTCAATGCAGTATTGAAAGTATGCGTTATGTACAGGAGGATTTTTGGCAGCAATATTTTTATAAACTTTGGGTTTATGTTGTCGAGCCCAGTAGCGTCACTCTTAATTCTAAGTATACTTTGAAGGACATCACACTGGTTAACACACATAAACCTAAACCTAATATCACAGCCTATTCCAGGTACAAATTGTGGGGTCAGGTACTTATTTTCAGTGATTTCAGGTACTGGGCAGATTAAGAACTTTTTATTTAAATCATTAACATCTATGTCTTGCTCAGCTCGTGGTTTGGATTTGCATATTCCAAGGTTTTTGATTATTTTCCATGTCTGAGTAGTTGAAGCTTTATGAAATTTACGGGAATAGAAATTTTTCTTGGCGGTATGAGAAAGTTTGGTCACTGTTTGTCTCAATGCCTTAAACATCGCGTAGGCTTGAGGTGTCCTGTATCTTTTCCACTTATTATACGCTCCGTCACGCTGTAATATTGCGTCTTTTATGCTTTTATGGAACCAGGGTTTTTCAGAAGGACGAATAACTTTTTGACGGACAGGTACAAGACAGTTATATAAATAACAAATATTGTGTTGTAAAAGGTTTACTTGTTCGTCTACTTCGGAAAGGGAATATATGTTATTCCAATTGCACGAGTTGAAGGCTAAGTCCAAAAGGTCATAATTGATACTTCTAAAATCCCTAAAAACTATTGCATGGTCAAGGTATTGTAGGTCAAGTGCATAGGTCAAGAATATAAGGTCATGTTTTGAAAAGGACGGTACAATAAGTTGGTCATATTTAGCTATTCTATCTGTGTCAGACACAAAAAATAGGTCTAAGAGCGTGTTCCGAGTTTTGGTAAAATGTGTTGGGGATACGGAATTTACTAATTTTATGCCCAGCGATTTCATGTTCTCTGCGAGGTGGGACTCCCTTAGAATGTCGCTATTAAAATCTCCTGTTATAATTACGTCTGAATAATTTAATGACACGTCTGGGAAAATATTTAAAAACTGCTCATAGTTAATTCGGCAATTAGGTCGGTATATACACCCAATACACAGTTTATCGGCATTTCTTCGACATCTAATTTCTACAAACAAGTATTCAATTACACTGCTAGACGGATGTTTACAAACCAACGTGGAAGTTAACTTTTTACTAACATATATTGCAACCCCACCCCCGTGACTATCACGATCAGAGCGATGCAAATTATAGCCATCACATTCAACTAGGACATCACATAGATTTGGGACAAACCAAGTTTCAGGCACACATATAACATCGACACTTGAATTGATAAAGAGGTATCTAAATTCTTCAATTTTTCGTGTGAGGCTTTGGGCGTTTAGATGACAGATGCTTAGACCTGATCTATTCTTTCCGAGAATCCTTAACATCGCATGGCTGTTTGATCGATTTGTATTTATATTATAGCTGTCACCCATTTCGAAATTTGAGAAATTAGTTGCGCACGCTGTCTACAATTAATCATGAATCTAAGATACACCATAATGATAAACAAACCAAAATTAGAGCGACTGATTTTAAACCTAAATAAATATAATAATATTAATGAGAATATGTTGAATGCTGAATATAAATATAAACGACTTTTAGGCGCGAAAAGAATTTTCTGTTAGAGCCCCAGAGCTAGCAGCGTCCAGGGCAACCAATTCATCGGGTGTGCAAATTTCCATTTGAGATAGTTCAGTCAAGCTCTGCACGCAAATCGCCTCCCCTCCTACTCTCTCCTTTACGTAGATATCTCCACGCCTAGAGAAAACAGCTGTTAGTCGTTTTTGCCTCTTGAGATGCATCGCCCGCTTAAATATTTCATGTTTTGGTTTCGTCAGCTGTTCGTTTATATATATAAACGCTGGCGAATCTAGGCCGATAAGCTTTAAGCTCAGTTGCGTTTTCTTCTCTCTCCGGTACGCCCCGATCGCACGCAGCAGTGCTGCTTTATCGTGCACGTGTTCCATTTTTATAATAATAATTGGATCCACAATTGTATGCCCCGACTGTCGCGGTCGCATTCGAAAAATGGATCGTATTTTCGGCGGCGGGGTCAGTTGAAGTGAGAAGCACAGTGCGTTGACAGTGCTCTCACGTTCTCCCCTTGGACGTGTGGGACACCATGCCAGCGCAGGTCACAGGCAACTTCAGACTCAGCCTGTGCGTTGCAGGAGGCCACCCACTTTGCCTCCAACTCTTCGACGCGCTGGTCATGGCAGTTCTTGGCCAGCTTCACCTCCAGTTCTTGGATCCGTTGCTTCAACGTGCCATCTCTCTCACCTCGTTCTCCAATTGAGTGACTCGCAGAGAGAGCTTGTTGCAATCAGCTGCTATCAGCTTGAATTTCTCCTCCAGGCTGCCGGTTATCCGTGCCTCACCATCTCGGATCTCCCCCGCAAGACTCTCCTTGAGCTCGGAAAATTTGAGGTCGATCGTATGTAGCAGCTGAACATCGGAGTCACGGGCTCCCTTCAGATCGGAGTGAGTTTCCTTCCTCAGTCGTTTTGCTGCTGAAGCCATAGTGGTGTTGGTGATGAGTGTTTTCGGTTGAGCGTTTTGTTGTGTTAAGTGGTTTGTCTCTGTGCTTTGTGTTATGCTTGACACTGTTTTTGTGGCTAGTTTGAGTGTTCGTTGCAGTGTAACAGTTCAATTTGGGTATTTGTTGTTGCACTTCCGATTGTCGCCTTTTTTTTTTAAGTGATTTTGTGGTTTAAAACCGATTTATCCCGGGCAAAAAATAAGTTTAGATTATTTTTATGATATTTATGTTTCTGTAGTTAGCAGTTTTTGTTTTTTTTTCAGCCGAGTTTTAAGTTTTATTCGGTTTTTAAGGCGGAGCTTCTCAAACGCACGACTTGCTTGCTCGTTTCGTTTGATTAAAAAAAGCCATTAAAGCCATTTTTAACTAAAAACAAGAGAGATACCCGTTACTCAGCTAAGGGAGTGCGAGGGAGATAGATATATAAAATCTTTGATCGGGCATAACTTTTTAACGAATGGTCCGATTTGAAAAATTTCTTCTACATTTCGATAGGTATTGATAGTCACAATAAAACTGCATTTTTAGTTTTCCAAAATCTTTAATGGTGTGGGCGCCAGACACCTTTCAAAAAATGGTGTAGGGCGATTGAGGGCGTTAGAGGGGGCGTGGCACCATTTTGAAATAAACTTGCGCTGCGTAGGAACTCCAAGAATATGCATGCAAAATGCCAATCCTCTAGCTTTTATAGTTTCCGAGATCTCAGCGTTCATACGAACGGACAGACGGACAGACGGACATGGCTAGTTCGACTCGGCTAGTGATCCTGATCAAGAATATATATACTTTATAGGGTCGGAAAAGCTTCCTTCTTCCTGTTACATACTTTTGCACGAATACAATATACCCTTTTACTCTACGAGTAACGGGTATAATAAGGAGAAAACAAAGAACGTGTCTCGTCAACTTTCAGTCATAGACTAATCCAGGGATTAAGCCTCCAATGCAATATATAGTGTGAGGTATTACCTGATAGGTACAAACAGGTAAAGAGTTTATCAAACGCCTTAAAAAGTGAAACCCCAACCTTAGGTAGAATTACGCAATTTAAGTATTTTGCATGTGTTAAAATTAAATTCCAGCCTACCTGTAGGAGACTGCAAGCTTATATTTTTCTGTCAATGAATGCCTACCTGTATGCACCTGCTAAATTAGAGGACAGTTATATGTTGTTTTGATTCTACATACTACTATATGTACCTGTACATGTATACCTGCATAATTTACCTTTGCATACTACCTGAGGTAACTCCTCGGTTTTTCAATATTTTTGATAACTAATTGCCAGGCAAAACATATAAAAATTTTAAAATAAAATCCCCATTTGACAATCAATAATAACATAAAAAACGTTTCCCATGAATAGAGATGGTCATTTCACAAGGTAGCGCAATATGCAATTTCTTGGACCATGACTTTTTCCCTTTTTTGGCTCTTAAAACCGCGGACGCAGGCGGACGCAGCTACAACTTTCGTAATATCAAGAAGAAAGTCCAAATAACGTTTTACGGAAGTATAAAAATAGTATTAAATAGTTTTTTTTTTATTTTCCATCAAAGTTGAAAAATATGGAAAAAATGGGCGTTTCGCAAATAACGCATAACTAAGAGATGCGGATGGCAAACTGCAATATGTTTTACTTTTTTTTACTCTTAACTAACACACCAATCCGTGGAAAAAAGAAGCAAAGCGATTCGATGCCTAGTTTTTAAGAAAACCCCCCGGAAGTGCGAAAAATTACCTAAAAACGGTGTGTTTTTTTAAGTGAAGAATTGTTCAACTTTGAAAGGGCATATCTTTTACAAAAATTTGATTTGAAAAAGGGTTACATATTTGTAATAGTGGATCAATTACCTGTCGATTGGTATGGGTCGCAACTTTCTAGGACAAAGTCGAAAAAGTGATTTAATGCACGTTTTTTGGCCCAAGGCGCCACTGTGCGACGTCTAGTAAAGCCATGTTGACACGGAGAAATAATAGATCGGAAATGATGCTGCAACTGACAGGTAATAATTTGTTCGAAAAGTTTAGGAATTGCACTGAGTTTTGCAATATCCCGATAATTTGAGATATCTGACTTGTTCCCTTTTTTAAACAATGGAACAATAAACGATTCCTTCCATATGGATGGAAATCTTCCTTGACTTAGCGACAATTTAAATATTAATGTTAAGGGAAAAGCTAGATAGGACGAACAATTCCTCAGTCAGGACCCGGTGAAAAAGAGAGCTTAAGAGTATCAAGACTCTGAAGAACATCAGATACATTAATCACTGGTTTGAAGATAGAGTTCAGATGAGGTAGTGGGTATGGATAATCATTATCAATAACACCATTGCATTCCGTATAAGTCGATTGAAAAAAATCAGCAAATAGTTTAGCATAGTCAGTCTTGTTAAAACACAAACTAGGATGTACGTTTATTGCAGTCCTGGGAGCATTAAAAAATCCGTTTATACAGAGCTGAAGGGTAGGATGATGATAATCTTCAGGTAGAGATAGTAGCGGAATTCGACTAACTTCAACATCGATACCATCAAAGACGAAGATTAGGTCAAGGAGACGACCAATATGATTGGAAATCCAGTTAACTTGCTGCAAGGATAGTTCAACAAGACCATCAACAAAGTCATGTTGCATCCTAGTAATCATTGCCAATGAGTCATTACTCTCCAACCAAGAATATTTGGAAGATTAAAGTCACCGAGCACAATGAGTTGGTCAGTTTCAGCAAGCAACAAGGAGATAGACTTTATGGCAGACAGGTGCAATATATACACGTTAAATTCGGAGTTAGGGGGTATATAGAAGCAAGTTAAAAAAATTTTATTTTTTGGGAAAGATAATTTTACACAAATAAATTCAATACCTGATGAACCAGAAATATTAACAAGCTCGGAAGTTAAATCGGATTTGACTCCAATAAGAACGCCTCCACCTCGACGGGTATGACGATCATTCCGATAAACAAAAAAGTTATTTGACAAAATCTCACTATCGTGTACAGATGGGTTAAGCCAGGTCTCAGTGAATACAATAACATTGGCTTCAAAAATTGAGCTGTTTTTATAAAGCGTTGAGAGTTTACTAAGAAGCCCCCGTACATTTTGATAGTGGATTATGAAATTTAGTTTTTTGAATTTGAAGCAGAGCTGGGCGCCGACAAGGAAGTGATGGGACGCGAACTATTTTTTTTTATATATTCGTGAACAATTATATTAGCAGGCCAAAAATTAGGGTCAAGAAGTTTGGAGAACAGTTCATCCGGAACAAGTATTTTAAATGAAGAATAATCTCTTATTTGTTTAAAATTAAATTTAGTGATGTCAATACCTTTTTAATTGGGAAGGGAGAGTTTCGAGACAATATGATGCATCACGTCGTTGACTGTGAGTGCTGCATTCAATCTTGACACAAAAATAGACTTCCTAGGTACCATGAGAGTGAGTGGTACCGGAGAAGAGGGAGCTGGGCTATTACTGTTCTTCCTAGGGATCATGCTAGAAAGTGGAACAGGAGGAGGTACAAGGGTATTATCTAGGGGCAGTACGAGGTGCGGCAGAGCCCCCGAAGTGGCAAAAGCCGGCGACCGATTAGTAGGCCCTAAAGACTCAGGCGAAACTACGTTCAGCGAATCTGGCCGAGATTACAACCTCACATCGGTCGTTGATGATTCGCTCCCATTGGGATCGTCCTCATCGCACGACATATAGCTTGCAGTGGTGCTGGGAAGAGAGAGGTTGCTCGAGAGATCTGGAACATGTAGAGAAATATTAGGCAGTGTAGGATTACGATTTATATTTAAAGATATTTGATTAAGAAGGGTACGACCTTTAAAGTTTGAGTCGAAAACATTAAACCGACTTAATAAGTCCGTAAATCCAGCACGTAAGGCCTGGAACTCAAGCTCCATTTGCCTCATAAATGATCTAATATCAATTTTGATATGTAGGCATGTAGGGCACGTCGAGTCCAGGTTGGCATAAGACCTAGTCCGATCCGCAATTTGGGCCGCACTATGCCCAAAGTCAACACATTTAGCGTGCGCGATGTTCTCACATAACCAGCAATTAAAGGAAAAAAAGGACGGTACAATAAGTTGGTCATATTTAGCTATTCTATCTGTGTCAGACACAAAAAATAGGTCTAAGAGCGTGTTCCGAGTTTTGGTAAAATGTGTTGGGGATACGGAATTTACTAATTTTATGCCCAGCGATTTCATGTTCTCTGCGAGGTGGGACTCCCTTAGAATGTCGCTATTAAAATCTCCTGTTATAATTACGTCTGAATAATTTAATGAAACGTCTGGGAAAATATTTAAAAACTGCTCATAGTTAATTCGGCAATTAGGTCGGTATATACACCCAATACACAGTTTATCGGCATTTCTTCGACATCTAATTTCTACAAACAAGTATTCAATTACACTGCTAGACGGATGTTTACAAACCAACGTGGAAGTTAACTTTTTACTAACATATATTGCAACCCCACCCCCGTGACTATCACGATCAGAGCGATGCAAATTATAGCCATCACATTCAACTAGGACATCACATAGATTTGGGACAAACCAAGTTTCAGACACACATATAACATCGACACTTGAATTGATAAAGAGGTATCTAAATTCTTCAATTTTTCGTGTGAGGCTTTGGGCGTTTAGATGACAGATGCTTAGACCTGATCTATTCTTTCCGAGAATCCTTAACATCGCATGGCTGTTTGATCGATTTGTATTTATATTATAGCTGTCACCCATTTCGAAATTTGAGAAATTAGTTGCGCACGCTGTCTACAATTAATCATGAATCTAAGATACACCATAATGATAAACAAACCAAATTTAGAGCGACTGATTTTAAACCTAAATAAATATAATAATATTAATGAGAATATGTTGAATGCTGAATATAAATATAAACGACTTTTAGGCGCGAAAAGAATTTTCTGTTAGAGCCCCAGAGCTAGCAGCGTCCAGGGCAACCAATTCATCGGGTGTGCAAATTTCCATTTGAGATAGTTCAGTCAAGCTCTGCACGCAAATCGCCTCCCCTCCTACTCTCTCCTTTACGTAGATATCTCCACGCCTAGAGAAAACAGCTGTTAGTCGTTTTTGCCTCTTGAGATGCATCGCCCGCTTAAATATTTCATGTTTTGGTTTCGTCAGCTGTTCGTTTATATATATAAACGCTGGCGAATCTAGGCCGATAAGCTTTAAGCTCAGTTGCGTTTTCTTCTCTCTCCGGTACGCCCCGATCGCACGCAGCAGTGCTGCTTTATCGTGCACGTGTTCCATTTTTATAATAATAATTGGATCCACAATTGTATGCCCCGACTGTCGCGGTCGCATTCGAAAAATGGATCGTATTTTCGGCGGCGGGGTCAGTTGAAGTGAGAAGCACAGTGCGTTGACAGTGTTCTCACGTTCTCCCCTTGGACGTGTGGGACACCATGCCAGCGCAGGTCACAGGCAACTTCAGACTCAGCCTGTGCGTTGCAGGAGGCCACCCACTTTGCCTCCAACTCTTCGACGCGCTGGTCATGGCAGTTCTTGGCCAGCTTCACCTCCAGTTCTTGGATCCGTTGCTTCAACGTGCCCATCTCTCTCACCTCGTTCTCCAATTGAGTGACTCGCAGAGAGAGCTTGTTGCAATCAGCTGCTATCAGCTTGAATTTCTCCTCCAGGCTGCCGGTTATCCGTGCCTCACCATCTCGGATCTCCCCCGCAAGACTCTCCTTGAGCTCGGAAAATTTGAGGTCGATCGTATGTAGCAGCTGAACATCGGAGTCACGGGCTCCCTTCAGATCGGAGTGAGTTTCCTTCCTCAGTCGTTTTGCTGCTGAAGCCATAGTGGTGTTGGTGATGAGTGTTTTCGGTTGAGCGTTTTGTTGTGTTAAGTGGTTTGTCTCTGTGCTTTGTGTTATGCTTGACACTGTTTTTGTGGCTAGTTTGAGTGTTCGTTGCAGTGTAACAGTTCAATTTGGGTATTTGTTGTTGCACTTCCGATTGTCGCCTTTTTTTTAAAGTGATTTTGTGGTTTAAAACCGATTTATCCCGGGCAAAAAATAAGTTTAGATTATTTTTATGATATTTATGTTTCTGTAGTTAGCAGTTTTTGTTTTTTTTTCAGCCGAGTTTTAAGTTTTATTCGGTTTTTAAGGCGGAGCTTCTCAAACGCACGACTTGCTTGCTCGTTTCGTTTGATTAAAAAAAGCCATTAAAGCCATTTTTAACTAAAAACAAGAGAGATACCCGTTACTCAGCTAAGGGAGTGCGAGGGAGATAGATATGGGCACTTCCAAAAAAAAGTCCACCAAGCCAAAAACCTTGAAACTTGAATAAAACATATTTCCACATGATTTTGCCCCGATATTAGTTTCTAATTAGTTGGATACTGAGCTTAACTACAAATTTGGAGTATAGTTTGATTATTTTTATGACAAACTCCACCAATATACGCAAAAATCAGTTTTTGGCTATTTTTTTGTTATTTTTTGCACCTGTCTTCTGTTGTTAATTTATCCTATAGGAATGCAAATATGTGACATTTTTCCGTACTGAATGCTTCATTCACATGCTAAACTATTAAGTTAAAAGCAAAACATCCAGCAATTGAGAGATAGAGGTAAAGAAATCCGCTTTACAAAACAGTCGGAAAAAATGTCCCGAGCGACATGTCCCGAGCGAATGTGTTTGAAACTGCATAAAAAAAAAACGGCAAAGAATTTTTGAGTGAAACCAAAAGCATTTCACAGCGACATGTTTAAACAACATTCTAAAAAAAATCGCATTAAAATATTCCATCAGAATTCGCTAATTTCTGATGTTGTATGAACTTCCCCGAAATCCACTTCTATTTTTGTCCCGAGCGAATACGGCAGTTTTTTACCGATATCTTAAAAACTAAAAGTGGTACGAAATCAAGATTTTTACCAAAAATAGAGCTTGGGAAGAGTGAAAAGAAAAGCCCATAATTAAAATTAAAATCCATTGTTTTACAATTTTTTTTCAACTTTAAAGGTGTGCAAATGTCCCGAGCGACATTTTGGAAGTGCCCATATATAAAATCTTTGATCGGGCATAACTTTTTAACGAATGGTCCGATTTGAAAAATTTCTTCTACATTTCGATAGGTATTGATAGTCACAATAAAACTGCATTTTTAGTTTTCCAAAATCTTTAATGGTGTGGGCGCCAGACACCTTTCAAAAAATGGTGTAGGGCGATTGAGGGCGTTAGAGGGGGCGTGGCACCATTTTGAAATAAACTTGCGCTGCGTAGGAACTCCAAGAATATGCATGCAAAATGCCAATCCTCTAGCTTTTATAGTTTCCGAGATCTCAGCGTTCATACGAACGGACAGACGGACAGACGGACATGGCTAGTTCGACTCGGCTAGTGATCCTGATCAAGAATATATATACTTTATAGGGTCGGAAAAGCTTCCTTCTTCCTGTTACATACTTTTGCACGAATACAATATACCCTTTTACTCTACGAGTAACGGGTATAATAAGGAGAAAACAAAGAACGTGTCTCGTCAACTTTCAGTCATAGACTAATCCAGGGATTAAGCCTCCAATGCAATATATAGTGTGAGGTATTACCTGATAGGTACAAACAGGTAAAGAGTTTATCAAACGCCTTAAAAAGTGAAACCCCAATCTTAGGTAGAATTACGCAATTTAAGTATTTTGCAGGTGTTCAAATTAAATTCCAGCCTACCTGTAGGAGACTGCAAGCTTATATTTTTCTGTCAATGAATGCCTACCTGTATGCACCTGCTAAATTAGAGGACAGTTATATGTTGTTTTGATTCTACATACTACTATATGTACCTGTACATGTATACCTGCATAATTTACCTTTGCATACTACCTGAGGTAACGCC
Source organism: Drosophila pseudotakahashii (assembly GCA_035046095.1). NCBI lineage: Eukaryota > Metazoa > Arthropoda > Insecta > Diptera > Drosophilidae > Drosophila > Drosophila pseudotakahashii. The sequence continues at coordinate 16,544 of JAWNOE010000280.1, forward strand.
TCGGTTTTTCAATATTTTTGATAACTAATTGCCAGGCAAAACATATAAAATTTTTAAAATAAAATCCCCATTTGACAATCAATAATAACATAAAAAACGTTTCCCATGAATAGAGATGGTCATTTCACAAGGTAGCGCAATATGCAATTTCTTGGACCATGACTTTTTCCCTTTTTTGGCTCTTAAAACCGCGGACGCAGGCGGACGCAGCTACAACTTTCGTAATATCAAGAAGAAAGTCCAAATAACGTTTTACGGAAGTATAAAAAAATAGTATTAAATTTTTTTTTTTTTATTTTCCATCAAAGTTGAAAAATATGGAAAAAATGGGCGTTTCGCAAATAACGCATAACTAAGAGATGCGTGTATGGTGTAGGGCGATTGAGAGCGTTAGAGGGGGCGTGACACAATTTTGAAATAAACTTGCGCTGCGTAGGAACTCCAAGAATATGCATGCAAAATGCCAATCCTCTAGCTTTTATAGTTTCCGAGATCTCAGCGTTCATACGGACGGACAGACGGACATGGCTAGTTCGACTCGGCCAGTGATCCTGATCAAGAATATATATACTTTATAGGGTCGGAAAAGCTTCCTTCTCCCTGTTACATACTTTTGCACGAATACAATATACCCTTTTACTGATTGCCGTTACCTCTAGTTTAACATCGGAGAGACTTAACATTCATATCCCTAACGATATTGAATCTGTTAGTGTCAAAGTTTCCATTCAATCCTTATCTATTTTTGTAACCTGCTCTTATATTCCTCCTGGCTCTGATTTAATAATTTATGAGCACCATCTGTCTGCTATAAAATCTGTTCTATCCTTTCTTTCCAACAGAGACCTTTTGATTGTTTTGGGTGACTTTAATCTCCCTAATATCTCTTGGTCTCTTCCCACTGACTCACTTGTCGCTACTCCTTTATCCGCCCATGATTTTGTGGATGGCCTTTTAGAATTATCGTTACAGCAAGTAAGCTTTATACGAAATTCATTAAATAGACAATTAGATCTAGTATTTGTTTTAGATCCGCATGAAGTCACTGTAGCTAGAATTGACGCACTTGTTGTACCTGAAGACTTATATCATCCAACTTTGGAATTGACAATTGGCCTCCCCTGTACTGATACCCTTTCTCCTTTAGTTCCTCAAACTAAAAGGAGATGCTTTCGTAAATGTGACTATAATAAACTAAACTACATGATTTCGCAATATAATTGGACTGATTTGTACAATTGCATGGATATTGACAGTGCAATTGAACTTTTCTATAGCGTTTTAAACACTTTTTTTGACGAATGCGTTCCTGACAGTCTTCCTCCGAAGCTAAACAGGCCTCCTTGGTTTAACAATGCGCTTCAAAGACTTAAAAATCTTAAATCCAACACTTATAAAAAGTATAAAAAAACGGGTAAGCCATCTGATTTTGCGAAATTTGTTGTGGCTCGTTCAGATTTTAATGTTCTCAACAGTCATTGCTATTCCATGTATTTAAATCGATGTAAATTCGAGTTTTCAAATGATCCAAAGCAGTTTTATAACTTCGTTAATGCCAAGCGTAAGTCTTCGGCATTGCCTTCATCGGTACGTTTAAACTCAAAAGAGGCATTGTCGGATTCTGAAATTGCGGATTTATTTGCCGAGTTTTTCCAAACAACTTATAGTTCGGCTGCTTGGTCAAACCCTATCTACCCTAACCCCTTAAATAGGGCTAATTGTATTTTTACCCCTGTAATTACCGAAAGTTCTCTTTTAAAGGATTTAGCAACAACAACGCCAACGTATTCTCCCGGTCCTGATGGACTCCCTGGGAGTGTGCTTAAGTTTTGTGCTTCAACCATTTGTAAACCGATTCTTAAACTTTTTCATTTGTCTATTTCATCATCAGTTTTTCCAACTATCTGGAAGGACTCTTTCATTATTCCACTCCACAAAAAGGGTGCGAAGGCGGATGCCCAGAATTATAGAGGCATTTCTAAATTGTCGGCAATTCCTAAAGCATTTGAATGTATTATTACTTCTCATTTGCAGCATTTATGTTCCTCGCTAATATCACCGTGTCAGCATGGTTTTGTTAAGCGAAGATCGACCACCACCAACCTTCTTGAACTGTCATCTATTGTAATAAATGGATATAAGAATAACATGCAGACTGACGTTATATATACAGATTTTAGTAAGGCCTTTGACTCTGCTAACCACTGTCTCCTTTTATTCAAATTAGATCAGCTTGGGTTTCCATGTAATCTATTAACTTGGATTTCAAGTTACTTGAATGGTAGGACTCAGAGGGTTATATTTAAGAGCGCTGTTTCTAAAATGATCAACGTGACATCTGGAGTTCCTCAAGGTAGTCATTTAGGCCCTTTGCTGTTTACTTTGTTTATTAACGATCTTCCCTCTATTGTAGCTCATTCTCGTGTACTAATGTACGCTGACGATGTTAAGCTTTGTTTATCATATAAAGATGTAGGGTCCGGTTTCAACTTACAGTCAGATATTGATTGTTTTCAGGGATGGTGTGAGTACAATCTTTTAAATCTGAACTGCCTTAAATGCAACGTTATGACTTTTTATAGGGGTACTCCTACGTTTATTAGTTATTCTCTTCAAAATACACCACTCGACCGTATATATTCAATTAACGATTTAGGTGTTCTTCTCGACCCAAAACTTAAATTTGATTGCCACATAATGGCCACTGTCAATAAAGCTATGAGTGTTTTTGGGTTTATAAAGCGTTGGTCAAAGGAATTTGATGACCCTTATACAACCAGATTATTATATACCTCCCTTGTCCGTCCTATTTTGGAATATTGTTCTTCAGTTTGGAGTCCACAATATCAAGTGCACATCGACCGTATTGAGTCGGTGCAAAAAAAATTTCTCCTTTTTGCCCTTCGTAGTTTGAACTGGGATCAAAACGTAAGGCTACCTTCCTACCAGAGTAGATTACTATTGCTTAATTTACCTACACTTGAAAACCGTAGAATAATGCTTGGTACTATTTTTATGCAAAATCTTATAAAAGGTGATATTGACTCCGTAGAACTGGTAAACCGTTTAACTTTTAATGTTCCCGTTAGACTAACACGAAATTATTACCCTCTTAATTTGCCTCGATGTACATCAAATTTTACTCTGCATGAGCCCTTTCGTGTTCTATGTAAAAATTATAACAATCTTTATCATTTAATTTGCACTTCAACATCTATCCCCGTATTAAAAACTAAAATTTTATCTCATTTGCTTCAATCTTAGTTGTAGTATTTGTAGTACTTGTTTCATATATTTTCCTCGCGAACTCGCATTTTTGCCCTAATTGATAAAGGGTCCCGCGCGTAACAAGCACGTGCTTGGTATCGTTGGGCCACTTGTTTGTACTGCTCGTAGTGCATCAACGTCCATCATATATATCATATACTCTACGAGTAACGGGTATAATAAGGAGAAAACAAAGAACGTGTCTCGTCAACTTTCAGTCATAGACTAATCCAGGGATTAAGCCTCCAATGCAATATATAGTGTGAGGTATTACCTGATAGGTACAAACAGGTAAAGAGTTTATCAAACGCCTTAAAAAGTGAAACCCCAACCTTAGGTAGAATTACGCAATTTAAGTATTTTGCAGGTGTTCAAATTAAATTCCAGCCTACCTGTAGGAGACTGCAAGCTTATATTTTTCTGTCAATGAATGCCTACCTGTATGCACCTGCTAAATTAGAGGACAGTTATATGTTGTTTTGATTCTACATACTACTATATGTACCTGTACATGTATACCTGCATAATTTACCTTTGATAACTAATTGCCAGGCAAAACATATAAAAATTTTAAAATAAAATCCCCATTTGACAATCAATAATAACATAAAAAACGTTTCCCATGAATAGAGATGGTCATTTCACAAGGTAGCGCAATATGCAATTTCTTGGACCATGACTTTTTCCCTTTTTTGGCTCTTAAAACCGCGGACGCAGGCGGACGCAGCTACAACTTTCGTAATATCAAGAAGAAAGTCCAAATAACGTTTTACGGAAGTATAAAAAAATAGTATTAAATTTTTTTTTTTATTTTCCATCAAAGTTGAAAAATATGGAAAAAATGGGCGTTTCGCAAATAACGCATAACTAAGAGATGCGGATGGCAAACTGCAATATGTTTTACTTTTTTTAACTCTTAACTAACACACCAATCCGTGGAAAAAAGAAGCAAAGCGATTCGATGCCTAGTTTTTAAGAAAACCCCCCGGAAGTGCGAAAAATTACCTAAAAACGGTGTGTTTTTTTTAAGTGAAGAATTGTTCAACTTTGAAAGGGCATATCTTTTACAAAAATTTGATTTGAAAAAGGGTTACATATTTGTAATAGTGGATCAATTACCTGTCGATTGGTATGGGTCGCAACTTTCTAGGACAAAGTCGAAAAAGTGATTTAATGCACGTTTTTTGGCCCAAGGCGCCACTGTGCGACGTCTAGTAAAGCCATGTTGACACGGAGAAATAATAGACCGGTAATGATGCTGCAACTGACAGGTAATAATTTGTTCGAAAAGTTTAGGAATTGCACTGAGTTTTGCAATATCCCGATAATTTGAGATATCTGACTTGTTCCCTTTTTTAAACAATGGAACAATAAAAGATTCCTTCCATATGGATGGAAATCTTCCTTGACTTAGCGACAATTTAAATATTAATGTTAAGGGAAAAGCTAGATAGGACGAACAATTCCTCAGTATACAACTTGGTATTTTGTCAGGACCCGGTGAAAAAGAGAGCTTAAGAGTAACAAGACTCTGAAGAACATCAGATACATTAATCACTGGTTTGAAGATAGAGTTCAGATGAGGTAGTGGGTATGGATAATCATTATCAATAACACCATTGCATTCCGTATAAGTCGATTGAAAAAAATCAGCAAATAGTTTAGCATAGTCAGTCTTGTTAAAACACAAACTAGGATGTACGTTTATTGCAGTCCTGGGAGCATTAAAAAATCCGTTTATACAGAGCTGAAGGGTAGGATGATGATAATCTTCAGGTAGAGATAGTAGCGGAATTCGACTAACTTCAACATCGATACCATCAAAGACGAAGATTAGGTCAAGGAGACGACCAATATGATTGGAAATCCAGTTAACTTGCTGCAAGGATAGTTCAACAAGACCATCAACAAAGTCATGTTGCATCCTAGTAATCATTGCCAATGAGTCATTACTCTCCAACCAAGAATATTTGGAAGATTAAAGTCACCGAGCACAATGAGTTGGTCAGTTTCAGCAAGCAACAAGGAGATAGACTGTATGGCAGACAGGTGCAATATATACACGTTAAATTCGGAGTTAGGGGGTATATAGAAGCAAGTTAAAAAAATTTTATTTTTTGGGAAAGATAATTTTACACAAATAAATTCAATACCTGATGAACCAGAAATATTAACAAGCTCGGAAGTTAAATCGGATTTGACTCCAATAAGAACGCCTCCACCTCGACGGGTATGACGATCATTCCGATAAACAAAAAAGTTATTTGACAAAATCTCACTATCGTGTACAGATGGGTTAAGCCAGGTCTCAGTGAATACAATAACATTGGCTTCAAAAATTGAGCTGTTTTTATAAAGCGTTGAGAGTTTACTAAGAAGCCCCCGTACATTTTGATAGTGGATTATGAAATTTAGTTTTTTGAATTTGAAGCAGAGCTGGGCGCCGACAAGGAAGTGATGGGACGCGAACTATTTTTTTTTATATATTCGTGAACAATTATATTAGCAGGCCAAAAATTAGGGTCAAGAAGTTTGGAGAACAGTTCATCCGGAACAAGTATTTTAAATGAAAAATAATCTCTTATTTGTTTAAAATTAAATTTAGTGATGTCAATACCTTTTTAATTGGGAAGGGAGAGTTTCGAGACAATATGATGCATCACGTCGTTGACTGTGAGTGCTGCATTCAATCTTGACACAAAAATAGACTTCCTAGGTACCATGAGAGTGAGTGGTACCGGAGAAGAGGGAGCTGGGCTATTACTGTTCTTCCTAGGGATCATGCTAGAAAGTGGAACAGGAGGAGGTACAAGGGAATTATCTAGGGGCAGTACGAGGTGCGGCAGAGCCCCCGAAGTGGCAAAAGCCGGCGACCGATTAGTAGGCCCTAAAGACTCAGGCGAAACTACGTTCAGCGAATCTGGCCGAGATTACAACCTGACATCGGTCGTTGATGATTCGCTCCTATTGGGATCGTCCTCATCGCACGACATATAGCTTGCAGTGGGGCTGGGAAGAGAGAGGTTGCTCGAGAGATCTGGAACATGTAGAGAAATATTAGGCAGTGTAGGATTACGATTTATATCTAAAGATATTTGATTAAGAAGGATACGACCTTTAAAGTTTGAGTCGAAAACATTAAACCGACTTAATAAGTCCGTAAATCCAGCACGTAAGGCCTGGAACTCAAGCTCCATTTGCCTCATAAATGATCTAATATCAATTTTGATATGTAGGCATGTAGGGCACGTCGAGTCCAGGTTGGCATTAGACCTAGTCCGATCCGCAATTTGGGCCGCACTATGCCCAAAGTCAACACATTTAGCGTGCGCGATGTTCTCACATAACCAGCAATTAACAATCGGCTGACGAGAAGTGATTTTGCCAGTAAATTGGCAACCAACAACACAGCAAGCAGACATTGTTACAAGTTAAAGTAAGATAAAAAATGTAGAATGTATTGTTCGTCTGTTGATCCATGACGGAAAAGGTGGGTGGGGGAACTGATAGGAAACGTAAAGCCGACGCTACACGACGTACTAGGCCAAGAGTCCGGTCGTTTGATAGGCTTAAGTCTTTACGGCTTCCTTTGACACATTTGGGCATATAGGCTCGAGTCCAGAGAAATAGGAAAACTTCTGTGGATCCCGAGAATGATCGGTCAGATAGCAGCAGGTTGTGAACCCGAGAATGATCGGTCAAATAACCTGATTTCCGACGACTGGTGGGAGGGGGATTTCGGACGGACTTTTCTTCAAGGCGCAGCTAGTTCCCATTGCACTATGGGAAAAAAGTCAATTTTTTTGGCTTAAAATTAACTTATTTTACAAATTATTTTTAAAAATAAAATATATTTTTTGAATTTACATACCCTAATTAGCCAAGAACCGTTATCTAAGATTTTTTACTAACAACACTATAGTGTTGATAAACGAACAAAGTAAGCTGTTCGATTGATTTTGTTGTGTGCGTAAATTAGTGAAAAATCTTTGCAAACTTTTACTGCTTATTTTGTGGAGCAACAAATTGGATTACTATCATGGCAAATCGGAGCAAAGGTATTTATAAATGTATCTTAGATTACATGTTTTGATTATTATGGCTTTTTGTCCAACTGTGAACTGTTTTATATGTGTATCTTTTTAGCTTAAAACTAACAAATTTGTTTGTGTTCCGTGGTGTATAACCTATAAATGGCACAAAGTTGAAAAAGGTAAAAACGCAAAGTTAATATCAAATGTTCTGGAAGCTTCGGCTCCTTTATTGGCATGTCCTGAAATCGAAACAGCATCTTTTCGTTGCTTTCGTAAAGCCAATGGATTTAAATTATGGATTTAAATGATGAACCTTCTACCATTGTTAGACAGTTCTACAGCACTCTCGACACGGTTTTCGATCTGTATGTGCCTTCATTCCCCTCACCTGATGTTTCACATAAGCCTCCTTGGTTCACTCGTAGACTCTCTTACTTAAAAAACTGCAAGTCCAGACATTTTAAAAAATTTAACAGGACTGGGATGCAAGTAGACCGTTCGAGATACCTTACTGCGCGTTCTGAATTCTTAACTCACAATTCCCAATGCAACAAGAACTACCTTGATCGTTGCAGAAATGAGTTTAATGATAACCCCAAGTAGTTCTATGCTTTTGTTAACTCTAAACGCAAGTCTCAACAATTTCCATGCTGTCTTCATCTCGACTCTGTTTCTGCTTTTAATGAGTCAGATATTGCTAACTTATTTGCAAAATTTTTTCAGTCCACGTACTCATCTATAAGCTACGATATTACCTCAGCGTATCCCTTTTCACTTCCGCACTTTAATGGTATGTTTATGCCTATAATCAGTGTAGATGATGTTTTTCAAAATCTACAAAAAATCAAGTCATCCTTCTCATCTGGTCCCGATCTTGTACCAAGCTGTGTTTTAAAATATTGTGCTAGTGCATTGTGTGAGCCACTGTCAAAACTATTTCAGTTATCCCTGCAGCACTCATTTTTTCCTGAAGTTTGGAAGGAATCTTTTATAATTCCGCTTCATAAAAAGGGTAGTAAATCGAACATAAATAACTAACGAGGGATTGCAAAACTCAAAGCTATACCTAAATTCTTCGAACAGTTAATTACTGCTCAGCTTCAGCACCAATGTAGCTCAATAATGTCTCCAACACAGCATGGCTTTATGAAACGTAGATCAACGTCAACCAACCTTCTCGAGATTACCACAGTTATTGGGAACGCGTTTAAAACCAACACTCAAACTGATGTAATTTTTACAGATTTTAGTAAGGCCTTCGATTCAGTGAATCATCTGCTACTGTTAAAAAAACTTACGCTTTTGGGATTTCCAAATTCGTTGACGAAGTTGATTTCTCCATACTTATTGAACCGGACTCAGAGAGTATTATTTAAAAATTCGATCTCAAACCTCGTCCATGTTACTTCTGGCGTCCCTCAAGGGAGTCACCTTGGACCACTTCTGTTTGAAATTTTTATAAATGACTTGCCTCAAGTAATTCTCTCTTCCCACGTGATGATGTACGCTGATGACGTAAAACTTTGTATGCCTTTAACGAACGTGGATTCTCACGTACTCCTACAAGCGGACTTAAACAATCTGCAATCATGGTGCCTCCAGAACCTGCTGTTCTTAAATGATTCTAAATGTAGCTTGTAACGAACTGATTTTGTATGTCTGCTCGCTACGAGATTCGTGCGGCTAGCTCAGAGAAGTTATGTGTTCGTCCCACCAAATTTATATAAACGTGACCGCCCAGTAGATCAGTGAGAAAGCCCAGAATTCACGGGTTCGAATAGGGTTTATTGCGGGTTTAATTACAGCGGGCTCGATGGCTCGGTTGGTTCTGGTGTCGCCACTCGTGGTCCTCGGTGTCCTTTGGTGATCGCCGCCTCGGTGATCGCCTTCCTTGTTGATCTCGTACTCCGGTCCCGTAGCTCCCTGTAGCTCCTTGTAGATGCTCGGCGATGCTCGTCTCGGGTGCGTTGACTGGACGACTGCTCGTAGCGCCTCGGACTCGCAAGGAGATCAGCCGTGCGGGCTTAGGGAAGCGTCACCGTTCTCAGACTAGGGTGAACAGGTGCTGCGTTCTACAGGACAGCGCCTATAAAACCCACAACCGCCTGTCCCTGGCTCTGTCCCGGATGGTCCTACTAGGCTATCGCTCGGCTCGCGCTGACAGTCTAGGTGGTAACCTGGAAGCTGCCTAGTGCTTTACCTTGCTTTTCGCCTGGTGTAAACGAACGTTCCACCCTGGCTTCACCCGCTAGCTCGCTCGTGACGTTTTCGCGCAGCTCGATGTCCGTTGCTCTGCTCCTGGACGCGCTGGTTGTGAGGTTGGAAGTAGCGTGGCTTCTGGTACTTGGGGTCTCTCTTGAAATGACAGCCGGCCTACTGCTCGCCCTTTCTGGCTCGTAACACTCGGGGTTTGGGACACACGCCGGTCCCGGGCTCGTAGAACCGTTGGGTCTCTCTAGGACAGCGCCTTGAAATGACAAACGGCCTGTTCTCTCTAGGACAGCGCCTTGAGCTGACAACTGGCCTATTCTCTCTAGGACAGCGCCTTGAAATGATGACCGGCCTACGGCTCGCCCTTTCTGGCTGGTCGTGCCAGGACCTGTTCGATTTCCACTTGACGGACTGGGCTGACGCCGGGACCCGCCAGAGTAGTGCTTGAAACAAGGCCCCTGGGTTTAGGACGACTCTCGCCCCGAGTTCACGATCTCTTGTCGCAGGACGTCACTGCTCGACTCTGAGGGACACGCCAGGCGCGATGCGAGGCTTTAGTCGTACAGGAGTATGAACAGTTCGCCTTGACTTAGCCGTGTGATGCCCACTGGACCTCAGCTACCTGTGTCTCAATTCGGAGATTCCTGATGATCCAATCCCGAACGTCTCGACGTAGCGATCTTGCTCCTTGTAGGCTCTCACGGCGCTGCTTCCGACGACTTGACTTGTGTTCTCACTCGTAGATTACTTGGCACTGGTTGACTGACTTATTCACTTTGATATCTGGACTGATCTTGATAGATTGACTCTTCGTGATCGACTGATCCTGTTGCCAGCGCCCGGCGGCTTTATATAGGGCCTCCGGGAACCGTTATTTCCCTCTTGCGCTCTGCCCGCTGAATCTCTCCACTCCGGGTCCAAAGTCCCTGGCTCCTGTTTGAGCCCTTTGCCATTCTCGCACGGCCTCAAATTGTATTTCTGCGTGTTGCTGCCGAGATGTTGCACTTGTCCTCCTGGTCCAAAGTTCACGGCAGAGTCCAAAGTCCGGTGCAGATCCGTTATTTCCCTTTTTGCACACAGAAATCTGCTTCTGCCTGCGAAGTCTCCACTCTCCGCTCCTTGCTCTCCAAACTCTCTTTGGCAGAGTTCTCTCTCCTAACCTCGAAGTCTCCAACCTCTCATTCTCCACTTGCTCTTCGCTGCGCCGCTACTACGCTAATTCGCCGCGTAACTGGTAAGCGGCCGGCCATCAGTTATTTTAGCTGCTGCTATTTGTGATGAGTTAATCAACTCCTCACAAGCTTCATGTCCTTTTATCGGAAGAGGCTTTTCCTATTTAATTATTCCATTGGAACGTGCGATCTTGAACGCATTAATTCCGTAACAGATCTTGGAGTTTTATTTAGCAACAACTTAAATTTTACCAATCACATCGGCATTATTGTCAGTAAAGCAAAGGGGGTTTTGGCATTTGTTAAGCGCTGGTCAAAGGAATTTGAGGATCCCTACACCACGAAGCACCTTTACATTTCTCTGGTTCGACCAATTCTTGAATACTGCTCGTGCGTATGGTCACCTTAGTATGCTCGGTACAGAAACAGTTCCTTTTGTTTGCTTTACGTGGGTTAAACTGGGAACCACAACGTCACCTGCCATCTTACGTCGATAGACTGCGTCTTCTGAACCTGCCCTCGCTAAAGGATCGTCGGACCTGCCACGGAGTGATGTTCCTTCATAAGCTAATCTCTGGACTCGTGAGTTCTAGCTACCTACTCGGCCAAATACGGTTCTCGATCCCCATAAGAGCAACCCGCAACTTTCGGCCTAGTGCTCTGGACATTTGCAGAACGAATTTTGCAGCGCACGATCCTTTTCGCGTTTTATGTACTCTATACAATGAATTGTAGTTTTTGTTGTTTTGTGAATGTTCCGTGGACTTTAATGTACCAAATATTTTAAGTCACCTATCCCTGCCTCCGCCCACTTGATGTGAGTCGGAGCATATCTATAAAAAGAACTCCTAAATTCGGGCGGTGGTGGGAGTTAGGTTTTTATATTGGCAGATATTTGACAATTTTTTTTTATTTTATTTTTTTTTAAATAATAAACGAAACAGAAAACTTAGACACTCAAATTAAATATCTGTATGTGTACACTGTACATACACTCTTATAAGAAAAGCGAAATATCAGTGAAATTTGATGGTCACCTAACCCTAATAGACGGCAAGGTTTTAAATATATTAACAGGAACGAAATCTTGTCAGTCGTGTCCAATGTGTGGAGCAAAACCAACTGAAATTCTTGACATAACTGATATCTATTCCAAAACATTTGATATAAAGCCAAATACGGACCAATATGGAATAAGCCCCCTTCATGCGTGGATACGTTGCTTCGAATTTGCACTTAAATTATCTTACAGAATCGAGCTAAAAAAGTGGCATGTCAAAGGAGTAGACAAAGACAAACTGGCGGCACGGAAACAGCAAATTCAAAATTCTACTTCATGTAGACAAGCCGAGGCAAAATGGTATGGGCAACAGTAATGACGGGAACACGGCGAGAAAAGCAAAACAATTGTCTTCGATTTTAGGAGTAGACCACAATTTGATTCATCGCCTTAACATTATTTTGAAAATTTTAGTACACGGATTTAGGAGAAGGTGCATCGGAAGCAAGGCACAAATTATTTAAAGCTGACAGAAAGCATCACGCAAGAAAATGTAGCCGCATTGACAATATGTCTGATGTGTTTCACAGGGCTATGGATTCGTCCGATCCTTTACATTCTAATCTCTGCATCTCAGAAGGGCAAAACAAAAGAAAACGTCTTCCAGCAGAGGTTATCAATCATTTTGAGTAGCCAATATTGGATGAAAAGGACAAAGATACCTCGTCCGAAGATTAATCCGATTACGAAAATAAAAGTGATTGTTTGGAAATATATTTAGAGGAAGAGGAATCTGATTAAACTGTACATTATTTATAATAAAAATTTTAAAAAAATATATAAATGGCTTACAGCAGTCTTACAAATTTAATTTATTGAAAAGGCCATGTCAAGTGATAAATCTAATCACAAAGGCCAGAATCTTTATTTGCGGCGTAGGGGGTGGATGAAGGTAATGGTCCGATTCAAAAAGCAAAAAAACCGAAATTACACCCTTATCTTAATAGTATATATAAAAAATTTCAAATTTGTATCTTTAAAACTAGAGTTTATGCCAAAAAAATTTACTTGTTCCCATAGTGCATTGTGAACGTTAAAGCTGACTAGAAGGAGAGAAGAGCTGTTAGTATGTGGAACCGAGTTGTGTAAAAGCTGCTAATACCTCTAGTAAGGGATGTTTGCTTATTTTTTGTGGGAATATCGGACAGATTTTTGACCAAAGAAAGACTTAGTAAGTGCAGTTCAGCACCCCTAAAATTGATTGATTGACAACTTTGGCACGATCATAAAAATATTCAAGAGTAAAAACCGGATTGGTAAAATAAATACTTATTTGCACATGGAACTTAAAATATTGATTGTTACATTAAAATAAAATACAGAACATAATATATTTTTCTTTACAAAATAATACACATTACAAAGTAATTATGATTATTAAAATATTAAAATTATATAGTTTTGTATAAAAATTTTAGTTTAGTTCATGTAAAGTAAATAAAATTATTCAAGTTTTTTTATATTTACAAATCATAATAACCACAATGGTGTCAAAGAGAACATGCTACATGGAAAATGAAATTAATGGTCTTACTACTATTTTATACTTATTTTATACTTATAAAAAGCGAACCCGTCATTTTGTTTATGTTCTTATTAAACTTTAATTTACATTGTACAAAAACCACTACATAATGAAGTCGATTTAAAGAATATTTATAAAGTGAAATGAAAAGCAGCACATAAGAAAAAGTCGATTTAAAGAATATTTATAAAGTGAAATGAAAATCAGCAAAACGGGTTAACACGTCACCAACAGCATTTGAAAGTTCAATAACACCACGGCTAGAACGTACACATTTCCCGACGCAGACACTGCTCTACTGGTTAATGTAAAATATGAATGAAATCGAACATTCCTATCAAAAATCACAATAGTTTCAAGAAACTAGCAGACATAAAATAATACTGGAGTACAAAATATACCTTAAGCGACATACTTCAACACCAATAAAAATGGCAGCCGGCGTTCAGTCAAAATACCATTGGACTCTTGGTCACAGGAGCGGGTCGAAGCCACACGTTTAAGGGCGCCTGAATAATAGAAGAAAACAAGCACTAATTATTTTTTGTTTACAATAGACGGAGAAATCGCAGTGCAAAATTTTCAAAGTTTCTCGAGATTTTGTAATCGTGTGACCCGACTTCAATCTTTCGACATTCCTAAAGAGAAAAAGATACCGAAAAACGTTAACTAAATCTCTTTGAAAATGGTTTTTTGGTCCTTTTAAATATTTTGATTAACAACAGAAGGTAATTCACGAATACGGAATAACAAAAAAAATGTGAAAATGTTTCACTTTCGAATTTTTTGTTCGTTTTAGCGAAATATAAAAAAAAAAACAAGAAAGGAAGCAAACTTTGGGCAACCGAAGCTTACACACTCTTGCAGATCCTTCCTATTAAATTACAAAATATTAAATTTCGTATTATTTTGACATTAATTTTTCTATCCTTTCTATGGGGGCTATAAGAGAATACAATAAAAACCAACGAAGCTATAATTCCTTTCTATTCATTATACCCTTGCAGAGGGTATTATGATTTCATAAAGTATATATATTCTTGATCAGCATGACTAGGCAAATCGATCTAGCCATGTCCGTCTGTTCGTCTATCGTTGTGTCCGTCTGTTTCTTCGCAAACTAGTCTCTCAGTTTTAATGCTATCGAGCTCAAACTTGTGGAAAAGTCTTCTTTCTATTGCAGGTAGTTATATGTCGGAACCTTTCCAATTGGAAACACTGCCTTGCTTACAGACTTTTACGTAGATGATTTCATTTCTGGGGGCAACTCAATTTCGGAGGTTATAAACAAAATGCAACAGACTTCTAAAATTCTTTCTCGTGGAAACTTTAAATTTCGCAAATGGTGTTCTAGTCATGCAGCCGTTTTAAAAACTGTAGCTAAGGCTGACAAGGAGCAGTTTCTACAATTTGATGACGGAGGTGATATAACCAAGACACTGGGCCTTGCATGCGATCCCTCTATTGACAATTTATTATTTTCATTGTTATCGCTACCCCAAAGTACAAAAGCCAGTAAGCGTTCCATCCTACCAACTGTGGCCCATTTTTACGACCCCCTTGGCCTTATCGGACCGGTAAGGCTAAGCTGACTTGGGATAAGAGTCTTCTTAAACTTGCAATCATGCAGCAGTTTCGGGAATGTTTGACGGCTTACCTTACGATTACCGTCCAAAAGCTGGAATTGTCTGGAGCGTTATTGTTGTCTCAACTAATGAGTTCAGTTAAGCAGAGTGGATGCTTCGATGAAAAGTACTTTTGCTGGAGTGATTCATCCGTGGTTTTGTCTTGGATTAAAGAGGAACTAAGAAACAGCATGGAAAGGCGGTATATTCCCACAGATCTCAATCCTGCTGACATCCTTTCAAGGGGAGCCACTCCTGATCAGGTTCTGCAATCAAGACTTTGGTTTCATGGTCCAGCTTTCCTTAGCCAAAAAGAAGATAATTGGCCTGCCTCTTGTTTCCTCCAAAAACCATCCACTGAGCTTCGAGGGAACGTATTGTTGCTTATTTGGATTACACGACGAACTGCAAGTATATAAATTCATTTTCTGCCATACAAGGAGATTTTGGATACGTCTCAAAATTTATTCGCTGTCGTCGTCATTATGGGCTTCGCGTTTCAGATGTTAAACATGGAACTGAAATTCTTATTTGACATGTTCAGTGTGCCCATATGTGGGATGAAATAAAGGAGCTGCAAGCTAAAGGAGTTGTGAAAAAGGCTAGCCCAATCGCGTCGCTATTACCGTTTCTGGATGATCATTGCACTTTGCGGGTTGGCGGCAAACTTCAAAATTCGACACTTTCAGACGACGCTCAACATCCAATTATTTTGCCATCCTATCACAATGGCTATCATTCGAAGCTTTCATGAACGGCAGCTGCACGCTGGACCCCGTGTCTTGCTTTCCAATTTGCGCTTGCAGTTTTCGCCCATTGGAGCGTTGCAAGAGTTGTTAGGAAATGCATTAAGGGCTTCCATGCTAAGCCAAAAATTGATTGAACATGTCCCGAAGGAACGACTAAATGGATCCCGAGCATTTGTAGTTAGTGGAGTCGACTACTGCGGTCCCTTTTACTACAGGTTCGCTGTTTTTATTTGCTTTACAACCAAGGCTGTGGATTTAGAGCTTGTTCAAGAACTAACAACTAGCTCGTTTCTCTTTGTAGGCGCAAAAAATGAACTGCAGGTGAACATTTAAAATTGTTTTGTATTAATAACGAGAAAACTTGTGATTGCAGGGAAAATCGAACGTTTATTTCGACGACGAAAGGGAGTTTGCCCAATGAAGTTCATATAACAACTAACTCTTTAATTTCAGTATAAAAACGCTTAAGCCTAACTTAACGAAAGGGTGCGAATTCGCGAGAGCGATTAAAACTTTATTGTGCTCCCGCTCCCGCCTTACACTATTGAACCAATTTCATAAAAAAAGCGCAAAGTGCGCGAACACCGCCTCCTCTGAAGGACCGTCGTCTTCAGCATGCCACGGACAACACCGCCAGCCAATGGACCGCTCGCCGATACGTCCCATCCTTGGTCCTCACGTCCGCCACTCGGAACTTGCCGTCAGCGCCGACGTGCACCGCCACGATCCGCCCGATCATCCACTGCCGCGGCGGAAGATTTTCCTCGGCGACGACGACGAGAGCTCCCACGTCGACGTTTGGAACCTCCTGGTGCCACTTGTTCTTCGCCTGGAGGCTCGAGACGTACTCCCGGGACCATCGCTGCCAAAACCTGTGCCTGAGAGACGAGACACTGCGCCATCGTCGCAAGCAGGTTGGGCTGACTTGGTCCGGGAGCGCTGCTGAGGGTGGAGCTAGGAGGGGCCCGCCGATCAGGAGATGGCCTGGGCTTAGAGCTTCGCCGTCGTTGGGATCCGTGCTGATCGCTCCTGCCTCTTGCAATACCTGAGAAACTTCGTCTCTAAGGCTTAACAGGTCCTCAACGCATCTGGCGCCAGTCAACAAATCGTCAACATAAAAGTCATTCTGAATGACCTTGGCGGCTTTTGGACACGAATCCAGCGCGATCTCTCCAAGCCGCATTAAACACCGAATCGCCAGATAGGGTGCTGGCGAAGTTGGACTCAGATGGATCTCGTCTCCACACTATGAGCTGAAAGTTTCGGTCAGCTTCGTCAACCATTACTTGACGATACATCTTCTTTACGTCTGCTGCAAGCGCAAACTTGTGCAGTCTGAACCGAAGCAGGATCGAATACAGCTCCTCTTGAATGGTGGGGCCAACCATCAAGATGTCATTTAACGCGACCTGCGTCGATGTACGGCTCGAGGCGTCGAATACCACTCTCAACTTTGTCGAGGTGCTTTGAGGTCGCAGCACGCATTGGTGCGGAATAAAAGATTGAGGACTGTGTGGAATTTTATTGTTCGTGGAAGACATGTGGCCCATGGCTTCATATTCTTCCATGAATTCCAGATACATCTTTTTTAAAGAAGGATCTTTGTATAATCTTCTTTCAAGCGACAATAATCTACGTTTCGCAACTTCATATGATGAACCAAGAGTGTTTGGGTCAGATTTGAACGGCAGACGAACCGAAAATCTCCCGGACGACAATCTTTGAGTATTTTTCTCAAAGTGTTGCTCACAAAGTTGCTGCTCAGGAGTATGGACCTTGGCCTTGGGCGGCAAGTCCTCCACAGACCAAAATTTCTGCAGGGTTGTGTCTATTGACTCCAACACTTCCTCCTGGCAGCTGAGATGTACCAACTTTTCAGTATTTCTTATTTTTTCTGAGGCACATCTGACACTATCCAGTCGAGAACTGTATTCTGCAAAATGGGAAACTCAGGCCCTTGCTTTATCTGGCCGACTGAGCATATCTTTTTTTTGGGGCTTGAAGAAGAATGGATCTGCCAATTGAATATTTTCAGGCACCCTCCAGCCGCGTTATTATTAACGGCACTTTTTCACTTCCGGGTCTCGGATTTTTCTTCTCTCTTCACCCGTATTAGGTTCAGGCTTTAAACGAAACGTCAGAGTTTTTTCTGTATTTCGCAAGACGCGGAACTTGTTGCCTTTCGCGACTTTTAATCAGGTCCCTGTTCGGGCGCCAGTTAAAATAATGCATTTTATTTTAATATAAAAAAACAAACTTTTCTTTATTGAGTTGTGTTAAGAACTGACTTTACTTAAGCTAAACAATTATTAATTACAACTACGCGTCGATCCATCGCTGCCACCGTCTCTGTCGCTTCTGCTGCTTCTGTTGATGTTTCTTATTCTGATTGGCTGTTACTTTTTGTCGCTGTCGCTGGCCTGCAACCAATGCCCTCGATAAAGTTCATCCGGGCTTAGCCACGTGCGCTGAGCTTGCACCTTTTGGTCAGCGATCGTGGAAATGCAGAATAGCATATTCCCAAAGTTGATCGAAAGTTCTTCTTTTAATAATTGAATTTTATACTTTAAAATATTAGCTTTTTGATTAACTATTTCTTCCGAGCTCTGGGTAACTTTTATTATTGCATTTGTAACATTAGTTAGTTGATTAATCTTTTGATTGATTAATCTGTTAATTATAACTTGTTTATTGTTGTTTTCTAATTGCTCATTTATCTTATTTTCCAAGATCTCGTAGTCGTGATGGTCTGGAGATCCCGCCAGCCATTTCCATGCTGTACCTATTGCTTCTATTGCCCTTTTTTGTCTTTTTTGCTTTTGGAGAATGCGTAGGTCGGTATGAATCTGTTTTAATTCGTAGGAAAGGTAGGGATGTAATGGATGAGATGCGGTGAGTAGATGAGATGATTCTTCTAACTTCGCCAGAGTTTCTTAATAGCTGGTTAAGTTGAAGATGTGGATGATTTCAAATGTGCCGTTTTGCTTAGCTGCTAGTCCGGTTTCAAGTGAGATGATTTGTGAGTTGGAGTAATCTAGGACTGTGGTCATGTCCAGGCACGTTGGTAAAAATAGTCTGAAAAATTATGTTCTAATATTATTCTTATGTATGATTTTTCCCGTTTGAGTTTTAATAGTGGTCGTTTTGTTTTCTGCTACTTTCTCGGCTTTATATATAGGTGTCAGTTTAGTTCCTAACCTTTTGTCTATTTTTACGTGTACACTCATAAAAAAAAATCGAAGAATTTCCATTAAATCAAGGAAATTCTTTCTTGAATTTTTGCCAAAGGCGACCTCACCTTTGTTTTAGGAAATGTTTTTTTTTAAAGGCACCTTTAAAACCAGAAAAAATATTTCTTGAAACAAGAAATTAAATTTCTAAAAACAAGAAAGGGTTTTTTGGAAAGCCACCATTAAAAGAAGAAAAAATATTTCTTGAAACAAGAAAGGAGATTCTTGTTTCAAAGGTGGTTTCTTTCTTGTTTCAAGAAATTAAACTTCTTAAAACAAGAAATGGTTTTTTAAAAAGGCACCTTTCAAACAAGGAAAAATATTTCTTAAAACAAGAAAATTAATTCTTGTTTTAAAGGTGGATTCTTTCTTGTTAAGGAAGTTTTACATTAACCCTCAAATATAAAATAATATGTAACTTCGTTTTTTTTTTTTGATATTGCATATTTTATTTAATTACATTTGAAACATTTAACACTTAACATTTAAACATTTTTAATTATCAAATTTTTGCATATTAGCATATGAGTTATTATTGGTGGTGTATTTAATTCACATAATTTAACTTTGTATACCCCATGGCCTTTTGAACTTCATATGACAAAAGGTGGTCACAAAACTCAGTATATATTCGCATTCCTTCATCTGGAAAAAAAAAGAGTTATTGGGATATAAAATATTTATTTTTAGATACACAACATTTTTTTAAATGTAATGTTAATAATAGCCAAAATACAAAACACGTTGGTCAATAGACCGAGAGAGAGAGGCAAGGCAGATAGAACTCGAAGATGGGGGTTGAAAATCGAAGTTCAGAGAGAGAGAGACCCGGGAGAGACACGTACGAGCGAAGAAAGACCGAATGTAAGCAGGCCAGATCATGACAGTTTGAAGAAGTAGTAGAGAGAAACGTCGGTCAAGAGAGCAAGAGAGAGGAGCAAAAGATAGAAGGGTTGAAAATCGGCTTTCAGATCGGGTGAATCGCGTACCTGCATACATATTTACATGCCTATGTCAAACAAATTCAACATATTTTTCTTTTTGATATACTTACCTTACAAGGTTTTAAAACAAAATTACAGCTTCGCCAAACCATTTATTTGGCAGATGCAACTGCTCTCACTGCCGGTATTTTAGAGATTTCTCCGACATGTTTCACTCTGAAAAATAAATATAATGCAAATAATAAGGCGAAGTTATTATAGAACTCTACACCTACAAATAGATGTACAAATGTATGTATGTACGTAGCTTTTAGCTAAAAAAAACAATTCAACTAAGTTTGTGTAAAACTTGGTTTAGAGATTTCGAATTTTTCCTTTAATTAGATACATACATACATTTGTATGCGCGCTATACAAGAAATTATATATGTACATACCTTTGAATAATTGGAAAAGGCTTCACTCTTTATCCGCTTGAAAATCACGTCCATCACTTACGAATCTTTTTTCACAACTGACGCTCGGATGATCAGAGAAGTCGGTAGCCGGGTAGTAGTCGGGCCGAGTAGGCCCTTCGTCCTACTTCGTTTTTTTCTGTCGTCAACATTTTTTTTTTTTTTTTTTTTTTTTTTAAGTATGCATTTTATTTATTGGATCTTCTCTGAATTGAGACTAACAATAAGTATATAAAATCTTAAATTAAAAAAACTATCTAACAGTCATGATGACTGACGCGAGATTAAAGGGCTCTAATAACTATTGCTGAGCTGGAAGGTCATTTCGTTGCAATCGGGTCCGGTATGAGACCCTGGCTAGCCCCCTGGCGAGTTGGTTTGGATGAGAAGTTAGCTTGGTGAGGTAGGACGCTTTTTGTTTTGATATTTCGTCTTTTACGGGCAGAATGCCAAGATCTCTGTGGATGTTGTCGTTCCGAACATACCAAGGTGCCCCAGTGATAGTTCTCAAGATTTTTGATTGTGCTCGCTGGATAATATGGATGTTGCTGCTGCTCGCGTTTCCCCACAACTGGGAGCCGTATGTCCAGACTGGCTTAAGCGTTGAATTGTAGAGCAGGACCTTGAAGTCCAGGCAGAGGGGGGAGCGAGCATTTAAGAGCCAGTGGAGGCCAATGGATTTTAGTTTTAGATGAATTTTCTTAGCTTCGATATGTTTCCTCCATGTAAGTCTCCTGTCTAGGTGAACGCCAAGGTACGTTACATCGTCAGCTTGTGGAAGTGGCGTGTTATTCAGAGTTAGCGGGGGACACGTTTGTCTGTTAAGAGTAAACGTTATGTGTTTACACTTTTGCGCATTTATTTTTATACGCCAGTCTGATAACCACCTCTCCACTACCACGAGGTGATCAGCTAGTAGTGCTGTTGCCTGAACTGGGCATTTGGACCGACTTATGATCGCGGTATCGTCTGCGAATGTGGAAGTAGTTAGCCGGACGTTCGTGGGAATATCTGCCGTGTATATTTTTCGAGCCCGCAAAACACAAAAAACCAATGTCGACCCGGTTGTTATTGTTAAAATGGAAAATGTGCGAGAAAAAATCACGGTGCTAAGAGTAATCGCGGCATATCGACGTGAAGCAAAAACACAACTGACCTTAAAGCTTTTGGGTTGTAACTCTGATGCGGTGGTTTACGTCAATGAGCAGTTACAGAGAGATAATTATCTGATTTTTAAAGAGGCAATGCGACTGAAAAAGATTAAGATCTTAAGCGCCGTTTTTACACGCCGTGGTCTCGTGCATGTCCGATGCAATGGGAGCGAGAGCGTACAGTGCATAGATAACTCAGATGAGCTCAAGAAGCTGGCTGCTCTTCCTCTCTCTTCTTCGCTGGCCGAAAACCATGCAGTGGACTCTGATTACGGGCCTGCTGCCTCGGAGAGCTTTCGCTCTTAAATATACTTGTATCTATGTTTGTAATGTCATAAATTTAGTGATAGATAGGGGATTTAAGTATATAAGATTTGCTTTGTTTTTGTTCTTTAAACTAATTTTTACTGCTGAGTTTGCGACCCTAAAATGTTATTATATAAACAATGACGGCTAACACAGAAGGTTCCACTGTTGGTAGCATGATAAAAATACTAAGTAATTATAAAAGGGGTCTTAAAATTGTTCACATAAATGCACAGAGCCTGTTTAAGAAAATCGATGAGTTCAGGTTACTTTTTGTTCAATCTAATGTTGATGTGATATGTGTATCTGAGACCTGGTTTACGTCTCATTTGTCTGATTTGCTGATCGGGTGTGATGGTTATGTTTTGTTTCGTTCTGACCGTGTAGGCCACGCTGGTGGTGTCGCTATATTTGTTAAGTGTACACTAAATTGTAGGGTTAAATGTAAACAACCAAGAGCAAGTGAAATTGAGTATATTTTTCTGGAAATATCGAACAAATTTATGAGAAATAAAGTTCTGGTTGGTTGTATATACCGTCCAAATCGCACAATAGACTTTGATCCTTTGATGGAGACTATAAGCGAGTTGTCTGCTGCATACGAAGACATTATTCTTGCCGGAGATTTTAACAGCAATATTTTATGCGAAAACCATTTAATAGATAACTTTGAGACGTTGGGTCTGTACGCTGTTAATAAATCTACGCCAACACACTTTAGTAACTCCTGTGATACTTTACTTGACCTTTTTTTTATTAATGACACTAGAAAGATTTTACATTATGACCAGATCTCTGCACCAGCTTTTTCTAAGCATGATCTCATTTTTTTAACCTGTGATATTACCCTTGACTATGCTGAGAAATCGTTTAGTTATAGAGATTATAAGAATATTAATTACATGGAACTTTAACGTGAATATACTGCTTGTAATTGGTGTCCTATATATCAATGTCCAAGTGTCGAGTGTCAATTAAATGTCTTAAATAATAATATACAGTATATTTTTAACAAATGCGTACCGATCAGGTCTAAAATAATCAAGCCTAGACAAAATCCCTGGTTTACTAATGAAATCAAGAAGCAACTTTATTTGCGGGATGTGGCGTATTTTAAATGGAAGCGATACAGAACCCAACATTACAGTATGCAGTACCGGGAGGCAAGATCGCGAGTCACAAAAATGATTAAGGATGCTAAGTGTGAACATTTTAATTCGAAATTTGAAAACAATCCATCAATAAAAAAAACATGGAAGGACATAAACAACTTAGGAATAGGGAAGTGTAGGCTAAGTGCTGATCACAATGTTGATGTCGAGGAACTCTGTCGTACGTTTACTCAGCTCGATGTACCTGAAGCAACTTTCAACCAGTACCTGAATAATACTACTTACTGTGATAATAGTTTTAGCTTTGTGTGCGTCGATCAAGGTGATGTTTTAGACGGTATTCTCAAAATTAAGTCAAGTGCTGAAGGTTTAGACAATGTTAACCCAAAATTCCTAAAAATTATGTTACCTTTACTCCTCCCACATATTACCAAGATTTTTAACACTGCGATTACGACCTCCACTTTTCCTTCAACATGGAAAAAAGCCAAGATAATTCCAGTACTAAAAGCAAATAAAGAGTATAGGCCTATTTCTATCCTACCATTTTTAGCAAAGGTTCTTGAAAATTTAATGTCACTACAAATTCAAAATTTTCTAGAAAAAAACTCGTTATTATCAGAAAAACAATCTGGTTTCAGAAAAAAGAGAAGCTGTGTAAGTGCAATAACGAATATCGTTGAAGACATACGTAAACAACTTGACAATAATTATGTGACTTTTTTAACCCTTCTGGACCACAGCAAAGCATTTGACTCTGTAAACCATGGTATTTTAATTACAAAACTAAAGAATCTTTTTAACTTTTCAAGTACTGCACTTCGCCTTATAGAATCATATCTTGATGGGAGGATGCAGGCAGTTGTTGCGGGAAGTCAGATTTCTAGCTTCAGCCTACTTACTCGTGGAGTTCCCCAAGGATCTGTCCTGGGACCATTATTGTTTTCTATGTACGTGAATGATTTACCTAGTCTTTTGTCCGATTGTGAAGTTCACCTGTATGCAGATGATGTACAAATCTATGTTAGTAGTCCAATTAATCAGTTAAATGTTTGCGTTAGATCTAGTAATAAAATGCTTCAAGTAATTGAAAAATGGGCGAGCGAAAATGGCTTGAGTATAAACCCAAAAAAATCCAAGTGTGTAGTGATCGCTAAGAGTCCAATCGATACCACAAGTATTCAAAACTTAGTAATCAACAACATGCCGATACAATTTGAGGAGTACGCACATAATTTAGGTATTACGTTCAGCAACACACTTAGCTGGAGTAAACACATATCGAAGGCTACAGGTCGAACCTACGGCTTATTGCGCCAGCTTAGATACTCCAAAACATTCCTACCATTTCCAATAAGGCTGTTAGTAGCTAAAGTGATTCTTGTTCCAACACTATTTTATGGTGTGGAAGTTTTTGGACACTGCGATACCCGTGATATGCAAAAGCTGGTAGTAGCCTTAAACTCTATCATCAGATATGTTTTTAATTTGAACCGTCTTGACCATGTATCACACTTGACTAATAAAATTCTGGACCTGAACTTGATCTCATGGATTAACTATAGGACTCTAATATATTTCCATAAAATTGTGATAACCCAAGAACCTTCATATTTGTATAACAAACTTATATCAGCTACATCAACTAGAACTAATAACTTCATATGCCCGAGATATAATACGCTATGCTCGAATAGGCAGTTTTACGTAAATGCTATCCGTTTGTGGAACAGTCTACCACATAATTATAAAACGATTAGGAGCGCAACTCAGTTTCAATCTAAAATTAAGGAACATTTCAAGTAAAATAGAAACAAAAACAAATCTTAAAATTAAACTAAAGTCAAAATAATAATAATTATCATAAAATATTAATCAATCCCCACGTAATAATAATAATAATAATGAAAAATTGTTAGTAATAAGTATTAGCTTTAAGTCTTTTTTGTTCAAATAAGCTTTTCCAATTCAATGTGACTAGTGCTACAAATATAAGTGTAAACTTGCTGTGCTAGGATAATAATAATAATAATAATAATAATAAGGAGAAATAGAGTTGGACCAAGGGCTGTACCTTGGGGAACTCCAGCCTCTATAGTGTAATCGTCGGATGTTGAAGTGTTGCATCTCACGGCGAATTCTCTGTTGTAAAGGTACGATTCAAGTATCATATGAGTGTTTTCCGGCAGAATAGTTCTGATTTTGTGCATAAGGCCATCAAGCCAGACTCGATCAAAAGCCTGTGCAACATCAAGGAATACCGCACTGCAGTATTCTCGATATTCGAACGCAGACCGTATTTCCGTTGTTAATCTGTTGACTTGCTCTATTGTTCCATGGCTTTCTCGAAAGCCAAATTGATGTGCCGGAATAACGTTGTGCTCTTTCAGATATGGGATTATGCGCGTCAAAAGGCATTTTTCGAGCAGTTTTGACAGACACGAGAGTAAACTTATTGGTCTGTATGAAGCTGGTATTGTGTGATCTTTTCCTGGCTTTGGGATCAATATGATTACCGATTTTTTCCATTTTTTTGGAAAGTAGCCAAGTCGTGTAATCCCGTTAAAGAGTTTACAAATGACCTCAACTGCACAGTTTGGGAGTTCAATTAGCATTTTCGCAGTTATTAGATCACCGCCTGGGGCCTTTTTTGGTTTCAATTGCTCGCTGATGACTTTTGCAACTTCGTTTGGTTGAAACTGAATTGGGTCCGTCTCAGTTTCGATTCGAAGTGGCGGCGACGGTAGTGCGAATGAATTTGTTGCAGGGTTTGGCTGAAAGACATTTCGAAGGTGTAAAGCAAATGTACAAGCTCTGTCTTTGTCGCTTCTGGCCCAGCTGCCTGAAGAGTCTCTTATGGGGATTACTGTTTCGGACGGCGCACTTAGATTTGGGTGGGCCTTCCACAAGGGATGCTTGGTGCTGGTGGGTGAAAGTTTCTCAATGTACTGGCGTTGTGCTTCTACTTCTTCGTGCCTTAGGGCCCTGGTAAGTCTGCGACCAGCTTCCTTAAGACTTTGTTTCGAGGATGGCGATCTGCAGGTTTGCCAAGCACGCCTCAAACGTCTTTTCTCCAAAACAAGCTGTTCGATTTCCAAGTTAGTTTTGTGTTGGTGTGTGCTCCCATCCCTCCCTTGCGGTGTAGAGACTTTGGCTGCTGCGACGAGTACAGACTCCAGTGCATCGGCATAGCAGTCGATGTCCTCCTTGATGTTGAGCTGTGGAGTCAGTTCAATGTGGGAACTTACGTACTTTTTGAACTTCAGCCAGTTGGTTCGATGCGACGTCAGCCTCCAAGGGTGCTCGATTAATTCCGGGCTTTCAAGAAGAGTTATTAGCACTGGTGAGTGGTCCGATGATAGATCCAAAAGCGATTTTGCAGATATTAGATTGCGAGAAATATTTTTTGTCACAGCAAAATCAATTAAGTCAGGTAGTTTTCTAGGATCTGTAGGCCAGTATGTAGGGCTGCCTGGCGAAACGTAGTCCAGTTTGTTGCATGTCTTGATGAGTGCATTATATAGCTGCCTTCCTTTGGGGGTCACAAGGCGGGATCCCCAGTGTGTGTGCTTGGCGTTGTAATCTCCTGCTGCTATGAATCGCTCTCCAAGTGAATTGTAGAAGTCCATGAATTGGTCTTCGGAGACTGTAAAACAGGGGGGGGGGGGGGGGCAGTAAACAGCGGCAATGGCAAGGTTGCAGTTGCCCAACTGTAATTTTATCGATGTAGCTTGCAAATAACTTTTTGCAAACCTTTGGTGAAAGTGGTGTTTGATGCGGTCTCTTATTAAGATGCCGGTTCCGCCATGTGCTTTACCATCTGGATGATCTGTGCTGTAGAACGTGTATCCCCGTATTTGAAAATTATATTTGCTGGTGAGATGCGTTTCTGCCAGCAACATAACGTCGATGTGGTTTTCGTTCAGAAACTGACCTATTTCAGGTTTATGCCGTGAAACACCGTTGGCGTTCCACAAAGTTATTCGAAGACTAGGCATAGTTTATTTGGACTGCTGAGCTGCGAGTATTTTTAACAAAATGTTTTGGGTTTGCACAAGGGTTTGCATGGTGGTTTTCATGAAGGACATAAATTCCATCATATTATGTTGCAAATTGATCATCATAGTTTCCATGTCACTTTGGGGATGTCCCATGGCCTGCGGGATGTTATCCATTTTCGGTTCTATGTGAGCTGTGCCTGATTTTAGAGCACTGGCGTAAGAAATGCCGTTGGTGGTAATTGAAGGGCCAAATGAAGACCTGGCTGCTTTTGCGAAGAAAACTTCCGGTGACGTTTGTGATCTCATGTAATTGTTCTGTGTCAACATTCGGTAGCCGAAGGAAGTCAATGGCTACTTTCTTATATTCAAGGGACATTTCTTTCACATAGTCAAAGGCGATTTCTCCATTAAATACGTAGAAAATGTTTTGGCTGCGACGGCAAAACAAACATATGAGATTTTCATTTTTCTATTTTCAAGAAAAATTATTTCTTGAATTTTTTCCATCAAGAAAGGTTTTCTATATTTAAAGGCAAATTTTCTAATTACAAGAAATTTTTTTTCCATTTTCAAGGGTAAGCCGATTCAATGGCGATATTTCTAAAACTGAGAAATAAATTTTTATGAGTGTATTGTGTCGCCTGGTTTAAAAAGTTTTTGTTGCATTTTGCCCTGATTGTGATATTCGAGGTCGGCAGCTTGCTTTTTCTGGATTTTTAGTTTAATTTCTTCTCGTTTTTTTCTATGTCTTCTGCTGAACTTGATATTGTTCTTCTAAAAAATATATTTATGGGGCTATCTTTAATTACAGAATGTATTGATTTGTTATATTCCTGAACGGCTTTAAAAATTAAGTTGTCGAATGTTATGCTCCCGTTGTCCTTTTTAAGACACCGCCTGATTTCGGTTAACTTTGAATGGAACCTCTCTATTTGTCCGATGCTTGTTGATGCATACGGAGCAGTCGTGTGTACTGATATTTTGAGTTCGTCCTCTAAAATAAACTTGATTGCTGCTGAGCCTATTGAGCGTTCGTTGTCCCTTATTATCAGTTTTGGCATACCGAAGGCAATTAACATTTCCCTCAGCGGGTTTTTAATGTCTTCAGATGCTCTTGACTCTAAAATTTTTACTTGAGCATATTTTGAAAATTTGTCAATTCCTGTTAAGACTCTATGTTTTTCTGTAATATAAATATCAATGTGAACTATTTCTACTGGGTAATTAGGAATAGGGGTCGGTTGTATTTCTCCTTTTGGGGGGTGTCTATCGTATTTTGATTTTTTACAAGTTTGACAGGCTTGAACTACTGCTTGAATTTTCTTCATTGCTTTTGGAAAAAAATAATTTTTTAGGATTTGTATTTTATTTTCTTTTGCATCCCTATGAGCTCTTTTATGTTTGAGTTTAATTATTTCGTTTTGTTGAGATTCTGAAGTTAAGTCGTATATTTCGTTTTGAGTAAACCTTACTTTATATGATTTAAAGTACGTGGGGTAAATGTTTTGAATTTTTCCCATTACTTCTTCAGATGTAATGATTCCGTTTATGAGTTTAGGATCAAGTCTGGTAGTTAAAATTGCAATTAGTTTTTCTTCTGTGTAAGATTTTTGTTTAATTAACAGACATATACTGTGGTACGTTGGAAATGGTATTTCAAAACTATAGGAATCTGTTTCAGCTGTCAGTAAATATATCTGTTTTTTAAATACGTTAATTGGGGCTTCTACCGAAAATATGAGGTTGTGTGACGAGCTATCGTCGCTATGGACTGATGCTGAGGAGCTGATTGAATTTACTTCAGCGGGGGCTCGGGATAAAGCATCTGCCACTACATTAGCTACTCCGGGCTTGTACCTGATATCGTGGTTATATTCGCCAACGAGGTCTCTCCAGCGTTTTAGCTTAGCGTTGTGGTTATTTACGCTATTTGAGAAACTCAGGGGATGGTGGTCCGTGTATATTACCACCTTCGAATACCCATAAAGATAATGTCTTAAACTTTGCAGAGCCCAAACGATAGCGAGCATCTCTCGTTCGTTGGTTGCGTAGTTTTCTTCGGCTTTTGACAGTGTGCGCGAAATAAATGTTATTGGCCTATGGTTTTGTTCCAATACTGCGCCTATTGCGTAGCTTAAGGCATCGGTAGTCAGCTGGAATTCTTCTTCGTCTCTGGAGACGAGGGTATTTTTAAGTTTCTCGAATGCTGTAATCGCATCCCTGCTCAGGTTAATAGCAGTTTTGGTTGACTTGGTCTTGGATATACGGCCTTCTTCGCCTCTTAGGAGAATGGTTAAAGGTTTTGCTATTTTTGCATAATCTTTTATAAACCGCCTGTAATAACCTGTCATGCCTAGGAAAGAACGGAGTTTTTTTAATGTTTCGGGACCGGAAATTTTGTAATTGCTTTTATTTTATTTATGTTAGTTTTAACTCCGTTTTCTGATATTGTGTACTCCAAAAAATCTACTTCGTTTTTGAAAAAATGACATTTCTCTATTTGGACTCTCATGTTTGCGTTTTGTAGGGTTGAAAATACCTTTTCAAGATTTTGACCGTGGTCTACCTCATTTTTGCTAAACACTATGATGTCGTCTACGTATACATAGCAAATTTTCCCTATGTATTCTCTCAGCTCTTTGAAAAATTGATGGAGAATTTTTTAGGCCGAACGGAAGTCTCGTAAATTCGTATTTTCCGCTGTTTACAGCGAATGCTGTTTTTTCTATGTCCGTGTCTTTCAATGGTATTTGGTGAAAGCCACTCTTGAGATCTAATACCGAGAAATACTTGTTGTCGCCAAGTTGTGCAATAATTTCGCCAATTTCGGATACCGATCTGAGATAGTAACTTTATTAAGTTTCCTATAGTCGATTACTTCTGTACTTTTTTTCTTCTGACTGACCGGACTATTTCGGAACTACCCAGACTTGTGAATTATATGGTGATCTTGAGGGTCTTTAATGCCGTCTCTTAGCATCTCATTTATTTGTTTTTCTACTTCCTGTTTTAATGATATTGGATATGGGTAGTGTTTTCCGTAAACTGGGGAATCTGACGAAGTTCTGATCTCGCCTACAACTTTAGTTGTGTATGCTAACTTTGTATCGGGATCTGCAAAGAGGGTCTTGTGACTTTGTACGAGGGTATTTATAATTGATTTTTGAGACTCGGTCATGTGGCTGACTTGCGGTCCAATTGTATTTTTCTGCTTGTGTTGCTATTTGGTGAATTTTAATTTTGCGTTTTTTTCCAAGTATTAAAGTATTTCACATCTATAATTGCTCCTAGTCTTTTCATTGTGTCGTTGCCCAATATACCGTTAAAGGTTTTTAGGGTCTCTAGTGAAAAAAATTTCATGGGAGTATCCGAAATGTTAGGGAGTTTAAGTATTGCGTGTTGTGTAATTTTAGTAGTGCCTCCAACTGAGCTAACGGAAAAATTTTCCTCATTTGGTTTTGGTACCAATTGAATTTGAATATAATTTTGATTTGAGCCCGTATATATTAAAATTTTTAGGATTTTTCCGTTCCCCGTGGTTACTCTAAAGTAAGGCAATGAGGAACGAATTATTCTAAAAAAATAGAGCTCTGACATATCTATGTATTCCTGCTGTTCAGTATCATTTTGCCATACGTATTCTTCCTAAAGCTCATTTATATTGTTATACCCGTTACTCGTAGAGTAAAAGGGTATATTGTATTCGTGCAAAAGTATGTAACAGGGAGAAGGAAGCTTTTCCGACCCTATAAAGTATATATATTCTTGATCAGGATCACTAGCCGAGTCGAACTAGCCATGTCCGTCTGTCCGTCTGTCCGTCTGTCCGTCCGTATGAACGCTGAGATATCGGAAACTATAAAAGCTAGAGGATTGGCATTTTGCATGCATATTCTTGGAGTTCCTACGCAGCGCAAGTTTATTTCAAAATGGTGCCACGCCCCCTCTAACGCCCTCAATCGCCCTAAACCATTTTTTGAAAGGTGTCTGGCGCCCACACCATTAAAGATTTTGGAAAAGTAATAATGCAGTTTTATTGTGATTATCGATACCTATCGAAATGTAGAAGAAATTTTTCAAATCGGACCATTCGTTAAAAAGTTATGCCACATCAAAGATTTTATATATCTATCTCCCTCACACTCCCTACTCTTAGCTGAGTAACGGGTATCTGATAGTCGGGGCACCCGACTATAGCGTTCTCTCTTGTTTTCCTCTACTAACTGATAATATTCCTGCTCTGAGTTTGGTGTAGCTTCTTCTGGATTTGGCTGTGCAGTATTTACTATCTCTGGTTGAATGTGGAAATGTCTTGGCATTTTATTGGTATTTGGGACGTTGGCAGTGCTGAGAGGTCTTTTCCCGACCAAGTCATTATTTGCCGGCTTGTTCATATAATTTATATGACGCGAGCGAACTGACTGATCGACATCCATAGGTACCGGTTTCGGTTGGGGTCGTGGGGGAGGTTTTGGTGGGTTGTAAGATGCTATTGCACTGTCTTGGTTTGAATAGGGTTTTTTGTAAGATTTAAATTGATTAGCCTGAGTAATTGGATTTGCTTCAGTTACGGGTACCCACTGTATTTAGTTTGGGTTATGGTACAGCTGTGGATGAAAGCTTTGTTTGACGGCTACCGCCCTGTATGGCTGTTGGGGCTTGGGTGGTAATATAGGTGCCCTTGCTAAATATGGAGTTTTTGGCGTCTGACTGTTCCAAGTGTTTTGATTCTCAAGTAAACTACACAAATGTAAAGCGTGTCCCAAATCGTGTGGCTCTTTAATAGCCAACAGTTGTGCCAAATTTCCGTTAAGGCCTCTGACGAAAGTGTCCAAAGCTTTTTCTCTGTACATAGCTGTTAGAGATTGCACAGTTTCTTGTGAGGCATCTAAGTTAGCGATCTGGTTTAAAATCAATGACAGCTGTTGATACACTGCCTGGTAATAATCGACTATACTATTGCTACCCTGATTAAGAGCATAAAGCTGATATTCCAAAGTCTTTAGATCTCGCTTGTCCGCAAAATGCGCTGTTAGGCATTTTGATATGGCCGCCCAATCTAAGGGTGTATTATATGATTCTAAGACTGCGTCTGCTTGTCCAATAACTTTGTTTCGGATTGCAAACAGAGTTCCGTAGTATTTAGGCGAGCCGATTCTGACTTCGTAAATTTTCAACACCCTTTCTACACTTTTTTTCCATGAAGAATATTCGCTTTTATTTCCTGAGAAATCCCTAAGTGTCCGTACAATGTCTGGTAGTTTGTCTAAGTCACAAAGATTGTGCGATAATTCTCTCTTTATTGTTTGAAATGTATACTTGGAAAAATCCTTATTGGGATTAAGTATTTCTTTTACTAGATTACTAAGATTTGCCTCAAGGACAAGTTTAATTTTTTCCTCAATATCTTTCTCGATCATGATTCGCGGATTTGCTTGTACGTTGCTTACTGACGAGGGTACGGCAAGATTCGCGAGTCTGTCTGCTAGATCTTGTTCGGTCATTTGAGATATATGAGCACTAAAGAATTGAGATTAGATTTTAATTTTAATTGCTCAGAATTCGGAAGTTCTTTTCCTAAAGAATTATGGGTTTGATTTTAGTGTGGATTTGTCAATTGTTTTGCAAGGATTTTTTTCCTATAATTTGTATCTTTCTTAATTTCTATTTGTGTAATATTTGTTTCCTTTAGAATTTTTTCTTTTGGCTTTCAATAGATTTTCTTAAAACTATTCTTACAGTAATATCATATTTCGGGGTGCTCTCGTGAAGACAGGATTGGCAGATTCCGGTTTATCCTGCGCTGTAGCGATCTCTCCTCAGTGCGGGTTTACTGTGGGGCCTCCTCTGTACTCTTTTCACGTTCCCTTCGAACGGATACTAAAGGGATCACGGCGATGATTTCGGCCTGATTAATTCACTAGGCAAAAGTCCTTTTCTAGGAGTGACGGTATAGCGGCGTTATTATTAACGGATCTTTTTCACTTCCGGGTCTCGGATTTTTCTTCTCACTTCACACGGATTAGGTTCAGGCTTTGAACGAAACGTCAGAGTTTTTTCTGTACTTCGCGGGACGCGGAACTGGTTGCCTTTCGCGACTTTTAATCCGGTCCCTGTTCGGGCGCCAGTTAAAAGAATAAATTTTATTTTAATATAAAAAACAAACTTTTCTTTATTGAGTTGTGTTAAAAACTGACTTTACTTAAGCTAAACAATTATTAATTACAACTACGCGTCGATCGATCGCTGCCACCGTCTCTGTCGCTGCTGCTGCTTCTGTTGACGTTTCTTATTCTGATTGGCTGATACTTTTTGTCGCTGTCGCTGGCCTGCAACCAATGCCCTCGATAAAGTTCATCCGGGCTTAGCCACGAGCGCTGAGCTTGCACCTTTTGGTCAGCGATCGTGGGAATGCAGAATAGCATATTCCCAAAGTTGATCGAACCCAGCCAAGTGCATACAACAAGAACAATATTAAATGCATTGGCAGGAAATTCGGAATGGCATATTCCCAAAGTTGATCGAACCCAGCCAAGTGCATACAACAAGAACAATACGTAATGCATTGGCCAGTAATCGTCTTATACTGTGTTTATACGATGCCGAATTCACGCAATCATTTCACGCTTTCAGCCGATTCGTGTCTGTATAAACGCCATTTCGTGAATTCGGCAATACACGAAAGTTGACTATGATTTCAGCCTCAAAGCATGAATTGGTGGTGCCCAGCTCTGGTAACTCTGTTACAAATTATCAGCGTTGCCAGATCGCTAGAAATTAAAAGCCCTTTATAGGCTATTTCTCCACTTAGCGGTATTTAAAGATGAAAACTATCACCTATTTTTACCGGTCCGGCATTCCTATCAGCTGAGAAAGAAGAAAAGCATGCATTTTGGATATGTCGTATAAACAGGGGCTATTTCTAGATCGCGCTTTCATGAAATCGTGAATCTCATCGTATAAACATAGTATTACTTATGTAATGTTGGGTGTTAACTTATTTAATAGTAGCGTAGCGCTTTTTATTTGATCAGAATATGATTTATTTTGATCAGAATATCTAGCCAAGTCGATCTAGTCATATCCGTCTGTCTGTCACCTCTAACGCCCACAAACCGCGAAAAGCTGTGGCAGTGGCGGATCTAGGATTTTGTTGTGGGGGGTGATATCAGAACTATTTTTTTGTTGCATATTTTTTGAATACCAAAATTCCTTGTATTTTTCACCCGAGTGGAGGGTGATATATCACCCATATCACCCCCCGCACTTTTAACATAACGAAAAAATACTTGTGTTTAAAAGATTAAGCTTCTCAAAGATTTTCGGCCGAAAAACGTTGTCTAATTATATGGGGGTAAACCTAACTCACCAACACATTCGGCAAACAGACGCTTAAAATCCCTGTTAGCTTATTATACGTCAAACGTGTCAGGCATTTTGGGGTCCACTCTCAGAAACATTTTTTTTTCGATACAGGATCGAAATATAACAACCCGTATTAGGCAATATAACCGTTATTCGAAAATAAAACGGTATAGGCTCATTCCATGACAGGCAAATTGGGGTCAAATCTCAGAAATTAGCGATAGAGGATTCAAATATAACGACCCGATTTTGTTTTTCAACTCTTACAGTTTATTTTTTAAAAATATTTTTGGAATTAAGCTCCGATTTGAAATTTATGCAGCACTTAAGACTCGTTTGTGTTATTTTAATATTTGGTATGCCACTTTGTGGGATATCTTAATATCTTTCAGAAAAACATTTTTTAATTTAAAATAAAGTATTTTTGAAGAGTACACGCGGTTTCCGAATAAAAAAGTTATCCCCATATTGCTTGATCAATTCTTTACGAAGTGATCAAATAAAATTTTTCTAATTGCAAGACCTACTAGTAAAGAAAACGATTTTACTTTAGCAACTTTGCATCAAGCAACACTCATAAAAAAAAATGGAAGAATTTCCATTAAATCAAGGAAATTCTTTCTTGAATTTTTGCCAAAGGCGACCTCACCTTTGTTTTAGGAAATGTTTTTTTTAAAAAAGCACCTTTAAAACCAGAAAAAATATTTCTTGAAACAAGAAATTAAATTTCTTAAAACAAGAAAGGGTTTTTTGGAAAGCCACCATTAAAAGAAGAAAAAATATTTCTTGAAACAAGAAAGGCGATTCTTGTTTCCAAGGTGGTTTCTTTCTTGTTTCAAGAAATTAAATTTCTTAAAACAAGAAATAGTTTTTTAAAAAGGCACCTTTCAAACAAGGAAACATATTTCTTAAAACAAGAAAATAAGTTTTTGTTTTAAAGGTGGATTCTTTCTTGTTAAAAAATGTACAATTTCCTTTTAAGAAATTTTATTTCTTGATTTAAGAAATAATATTTCTTGAAAGGAAGTTTTACATTAACTCTGAAATATAAAATAAAATGTAACTTCGTTTTTTTGATATTGCATATTTTATTTAATTACATTTGAAAAATTTAACACTTAACATTTAAACATTTTTAATTATCAAATTTTTGCATATTAGCATATGAGTTATTAATGGTGGTGTATTTAATTCACATAATTTAACTATTAACTATTTAACTATTGTATACCCCATGGCCTTTTGAACTTCATATGACATAAGGTGATCACAAAACTGAGTATCTAGTTACATGCATAAAAAACATTTTCTTCGCATTCCTTCATCTGGAAAAAAAGAGTTATTGGGATATAAAATATTTATTTTTAGATTTACAACATTTTTTGAAATAATGAAATGTTAATAATAGCCAAAATACAAACCGAGAGAGAGAGGCAAGGCAGATAGAACACGAAGATGGGGGTTGAAAATCGAAGTTCAGAGAGAGAGACACGGGAGAGACACGTACATACATATATATTTACATACAGTCCTTTGAGCGAAGGAAGACCGAATGTAAGCAGGGCAGATCATGCCAGTTTGAAGAAGTAGAAGAGAGAAACGTCGGTCAAGAGAGCGAGAGAGAGGAGCAAAAGATAGAAGGGTTGAAATTCGGTTTCAGATCGCGTACCTGCATACATATTTACATGCCTAAGTATGTCAAACAAATACAACATATTATAAAATAAAATAAAATTACAGCTTCGCCAAACCATTTATTTGGCAGATGCAACTGCTCTCACTGCAGGTATTTTAGAGATTTCTCCGACATGTTTCACTCTGAAAAATAAATATAATGCAAGTAATAAGGCGAAGTTATTATAGAACTCTACACCTACAAATAGATGTACAAATGTATGTAGGTACATACGTAGCTTTTAGCAAGAAAACAATTCAACTAAGTTTGTGTAAAACTTGGTTAAGAGATTTCGATTTTTTCCTTTAATTAGATACATACATTTCTATGCGCGCTATACAAAAAATTATATATGTACATACCTTTGAATAATTGGAAAAGGCTTCACTCTTTATCCGCTTGAAAATCACGTCCATCACTTACGAATCTTTTTTCACAACTGACGCTCGGATGATCAGAGAAGTCGGTAGCCGGGTAGTAGTCGGGCCGAGTAGGCCCTTCGTCCTACTTCGTTTTTTTCTGTCGTCAACATTCGGTAGCCGAAGGAAGTCAATGGCTACTTTCTTATATTCAAGGGACATTTCTTTCACATATTCAAGGGCGATTTCGCCATTAAATACGTAGAAAATGTTTTGGCTGCGACGGCAAAACAAACATATGAGATTTTCATTTTTCTATTTTCAAGAAAAATTATTTCTTGAATTTTTTCCATCAAGAAAGGTTTTCTATATTTAAAGGCAAATTTTCTAATTACAAGAAGTTTTTTTTTCCATTTTCAAGGGTAAGCCGATTCAATGGCGAGATTTCTAAAATTGAGAAATAAATTTTTATGAGTGAACAAGAGCGCAACGTGTAAGAAAGGGAAAGCAACAGAAGTGCTCGTATTGCTGTTTTCTTTTAACACGTTGCGGTGTTGTTGTTCATTTCTGAAATTTGACCCCAATTTGGAAAAAAGTATGTAACTGGTAGAAAGACGCTTTTTTGACCCTATAAAGTATATATATTCTTGAGTCGTTCTAGCGATGTATGTTCTATGAGAGCTATACGACTCAGTGGTTAGACTTAAATTAAATTCTGCTAGTAAACACAGGAATTTAATCAAAACATAACTGTTAAAGAATACATCCCTATATTAAAAAATATGGTAATCTTATAATGATGTTGCACGTATAAAGTATTTTAAT
Organism: Drosophila pseudotakahashii; assembly: GCA_035046095.1. Taxonomy (NCBI): domain Eukaryota; kingdom Metazoa; phylum Arthropoda; class Insecta; order Diptera; family Drosophilidae; genus Drosophila; species Drosophila pseudotakahashii. Next base: position 53,610 of record JAWNOE010000280.1, read on the forward strand.
AAATTTTCTTAAAATAGTTGAAAAGGCTGTAAGACGCATACAAATTTCGAATTTTTTTTATGGATGCATGGTGCGTTTTGGAATCTGTTGGAATCTAAGGGACTGGATAAGTGTTTTCTCTTCAATAGCAAAATTGTTTGTGAATAATACAAATATTAATAAAAACAAGAGAGAACGCTATAGTCGGGTGCCCCGACTATCATATACCCGTTACTCAGCCAAAGTGAGTGCGAGGTGGAGATATAAAATTTGTAATCTGGCATAACTTTTTAACGACTACATTTCGATAGGTATTGATAAATACAATACAACTGCATTTTTACTTTTCCGAAATCTTTAAAGGTGTGGGCGCCAGACACTTTTTAAACTCGTTTATTGTGGGCGATTGTGGGCGTTAGAGGGGGCGTGGCCCTCGGCTGAAACAAACTTAGGAAGCCAAAGAATATGTGTGAGTAATCCCAATTCTCTAGCTTTTGTAGTTTCCGAGATCTCAGCGTTCATACGGACGGACAGACGGACAGACATACATGGCTAGATCGACTCGGCTAGTGACCCTGATCAAGAATATATACACTTTACAGGGTCGGAAACGCTTCCTTCTACCTGTTACATACTTTTTCACGAATACAATATACCCTTTTAATCTACGAGTAACGGGTATAAAAAGTATATGACAAGGAAAAGCAAGGCCTTCGACGTATTTCATAGCTGCAAAAAAACAATTCGATTCACCAAAAAATTATGAGTAATTGTTATCTAATAACTACAAATTAAAATTACGGACGCGACAGACTTAAACATTTTTTCTACCCTTGCTTTACGCATAAAAGGTCGTTTATATGTGTCGCGAATTGGACGAGTTAAAAGAAAAAATAACGTTTTTTGATTACGGACGCGACATTAAAAATGTTTAAAAATAAACTTCAATAAAGACATCTATTCCATTAATATTAATGAAGTCTTAACTTTTTCCTGATAGCATTTGTCTAAACTAATTTGTAGGATTGGTTGCTTGATCTTGAGACTTCCACTGAAGGCATAGCAATATTACGAAAACACATCAAAATGTTGCTGAGATACTGTTTAATGTGTTGCTTCTGTTTCAAAGCTGCATATCTTCGCGTAAAAAATTTATTTTGAAAGGAAATGCAATTGATTTACAAAATATAGATACAAATGCTATTTTTAAACCAAAAAAGAACACTTTCCGCCAACTTTTAATTTTTTTAAAATTTTTATAGATAAAAATCAAAAATAAAAATCTCCCAAAGACTTTTATTCTGACACTCCGTAAATAAAAGTCTTTAAAAGACTTTTACTTTTCAAAAAAAAAATAAAAGTCTTTCCCATATATCTCGCTATCAGTTTAAGTTTTAGCTATTAAATTTTGGATTATGTGTTCATCCAAATTATTTTTAAATTTTAAGATAATTTTTTTACTTTTTTTTATTATTTATTTTTTTTTTAAATATACTTTTATTTAATAGTTGAGTGCGACTAATATAGAAGACGTCGATGATGGGCGGCTAAACTCAGCTATACAAGAAATTATTTAATACAACCCAAGTTTAATCGCCATCCATATGGATGTTATGAAATACTGGGAAGAAAAGAAGTATTTGTATCCGTACCTATATGAAATGGCCAAGATTGTGTGAAGTGTACCCGCTACACAAGTCAGCGTGGTAAGGGCATTTTCAGCATTGAAATTGGTGTTGAAGATTTGCGCAGTAACTTGACTGCTGAAACACTTCAACAAATTTTATTATTAAAATTAAATTAAAAAATATTTATTTGAATTTTATATACTAGCAAGTTGAATATATTGAATACACTATCATTAAAGAAAATTATTACTTTTTAGAACAGCATTGATGGAGGAGAACGACTCCGCTGACTATTATTTCTATCACATTGTAAATAGTTTATTTTATGAAATCTGAAATCTTATTATTTTGTAAATCGATACATCGATACCCTGGAAGGCACGCGATCTGGCAACACCAGACTCGCTCCTTTCTCTCTCCTTTTGCTACTGCCATTCTTGTCGGAAATTTCCATGCCCACAAGTTTGGAGATTTTTACTGCCTGATGAACGAGCGAATGCGACGGATGCAAGTGTTTTTATTGGATCGAGAACTAAGCCTACCAGTAGGCATATGACTACAAATCATTTGGACTAGCGGAGCTCCAAAAGGCTGCAATTTATCTGGCCAAGAAAGCGGCCAACAAACATGTAAGAGTAAAAATATATGTGACGTTTTATATTTTTATTTTTTCAAATTATTTTTTGTTAAGAAAATGGCGCAGGCACGTATTAAATTTATAGAAGAGCGCATTTTAATTTTAAAATCAAGAAGGAAAAAAAAATGTCGCTTCCTTACAAATTTTTATTGAGCAATAAAATTGGATTTTTTAACCGTGCGCTTCATTTCGCTTCTACGCTTAGTGTAAACGAACGTTCCGCCTTTGCTTCACCCTTTGGCTTATCGTCCGCGACGTTTTCACGTAGCTCGATCTGTCGTGTTGTGTTGGCTTGCCGTTCGACGATGTCCTTCGCTCCGCTCCTGGGTATGCTGGTTGCACGGCTGGACGTGGTGTGGCTTCTTGGATCTTGGTCATACGCCGATCCGGCACTACACGACTCAAACCGTATGGTTCTTCTGGAGTTCTCCACTTGAGACCACAAACGATTGACCGATCTCCCTTCTGGCTGATCTCGCCAGGACCTGCTTAGGCAAGGCACGCTGGGTCTAGATAGGTTTCTCCCCGAGTTCACGATTTCTTGTCGCAGGCTTACACCGCTCAAACTCTGATCGACTCTCCAGGCGAGATGCGAGGACTTAGTTGAGACAGAAATGAAACGGATCGCCATGACCTAGCCGTGTGATGGCTTCTGGACCTCAGCTACCTGTGTCTCAATTCGGAGATTCCTAGTGATCCAATCCCGAATGTCTTGACGTAGCGATCTTGTTCCTTGAAGGCTCCCACGGCGCTGCTTCCGGCAATTCGACTTGTTGTTGTTTACTCTTAGTTCACTGTACTGGCTGGCTCTCAATCTCCGTAACTAACTCTCCAAACTCTCTTTGTCAGAGTTTCCTCCCTCAACCTTGAAGTCTCCACTCTCTCACTCTCCACTTCTCGGTCTATAAACTCTCTCTCTCCGCTTCTCGGTCTCCAAACTCTCTATTTGCGAGTTTCTCTCCATTTGCTCTTTGACGCGCTGCTACTACGCTAATCTTGCCGCGTATGGTAAGCGGCCGGCCATCCGCTGTTGCAGGAATTCGTGGGGAGTTATTCAACTCCTTACAATATGTGAGTCATTTGTGACCAGGTTTGTCACTTGGCAAGTGCTTTTCCTAAAATGCAACTTTGAGGTTTTATGAAAGCCACTGGAATTGTTTTTCCTTGAAAAATGTATGAAAATTACTATTATTGTGTGCTGATTATAGCTTACTTCAAAGTATGAAATTCAAACCCGTTCATCGTTTGTAAAACAGATACTGTTACAGACGATGGTTGTAATTTTACAAGTTATACTCAAAAGCAAAAATAATTTCTTATCTAAAAAGTAACCAACAACACACAAATTAAACATAACACACACATAATAAAAATGCGGTGTTTATTTTATACCCCTGTAGAGGGTTTTATAATTTCAGTCAGAAGTTTTTAACGCAGTGAAGGAGACGTTTTCGACCACATAAAGTATATATATTGTTGATCAGCACCAATAGCCGGGTCGATCTAGCCATGTCCGTCTGTCCGTTTCTTTGCGAACTAGTCTCTCAGTTTTAAAACTATCCCGATGAAACTTTCCCAAAAGTCTTCTTTCTATTGCAGGTTGTACATATGTATAGGAAAAATCAAAAAAATAAAAGAAAATTATTTGTAACTTTGTCGAAGTAGGCGTTTTGATTTTTGACAACTTTAAAACAAAATTTTAAATAGGCTCGCAGAATTTGGAAGCCCTGGAACTGCAACGATCGAGTGAGCATTAAACTATCGGTATTTATTTTATCTGCAAGGGTATATAAGCTTCAGCTGGCCGAAGCTAGCTTCCTTTCTTGTTTAAATTAACGTAAAAACAATTTAAATGTGCTTTTTGGATGACGTAACACGACTTACTAGGCGAGTGCCCGGTCGTTTGATAGGCTCGAGTCTTTACGGCTTCCTTTGACATATTTGGGCATATGGGCTCGAGTCCAGGGAAATAGGAAAACTTGCTGTGAATCCCGAGAATGATCGGTCAGATAGCAGCAGGTTGTGGAGCCCGAGAATGATCGGTCAAATAACCTGATTTCCGACGACTGGCGGGAGGGGGATTTCGGACGGACTTTTCTTCAAGGCGCAGCTAATTCCCATTGTGAACGTTAAAGCTGACTAGAAGGAGAGAAGAGCTGTTAGTATATCGAACCCAGTTCTGTAGAAACTGCTAATACCTCTAGTTAGGGATGTTTGTTTATTTTTTGTGGGGCATAAATATCGGACAGATTTTTGACCAAAGAAAGACTTAGTAACTGCAGTTCAGCACCCCTAAAATTGATTGATTGACAACTTTGGCACGATCATAAAAATATTCAAGAGTATACTGATAAAAACCGGATTGGTAAAATAAATACTTATTTGCACATGGAACTTAAAATATTGATTGTTACATTTAAATAAAATACAGAACATAATATATTTTTCTTTACAAAATAATACACAATACAAAGTAATTATGATTATTAAAAAATTTAAATTATATAGTTTCATATAAAAATTTTAGTTTAGTTTATGTAACGTAAATAAAATTATTCAAGTTTTTTTATATTTACAAATCATAATAACCACAATGGTGTCAAAGAGAACATGCTACATGGAAAAAAATTAAGGGTCTTACTACTATTTTATACTTAGCTTAAACCAATAAAAAGCGAACCCTTCATTTTATTTATGTTCTTATTAAACTTTAATTTACATTGTACAAAATTAAAGAATATTTATAAAGTGAAATGAAAAGCAGCACATAAGAAAAAGTCGATTTAAAGAATATTTATAAAGTGAAATGAAAATCAGCAAAACGGGTTAACACGTCACCAACAGCATTTGAAAGTTCAATAACACCACGGCTAGAACGTACACATTTCCCGACGCAGACACTGCTCTACAGGTTAATGTAAAATATGAATGAGATCGAACATTCCTATCAAAAATCACAATAGTTTCAAGAAACTAGCAGACATAAAATAATACTGGAGTACAAAATATACCTTGAGCGACATACTTCAACACCAATAAAAATGGCAGCCGGCGTTCAGTCAAAATACCATTGGACTCTTGGTCACAGGAGCGGGTCGAAGCCACACGTTTAAGGGCGCCTGAATAATAGAAGAAAACAAGCACTAATTATTTTTTGTTTACAATAGACGGAGAAATCGCAGTGCAAAATTTTCAAAGTTTCTCGAGATTTTGTAATCGTGTGACCCGACTTCAATCTTTCGACATTCCTAAAGAGAAAAAGATACCGAAAAACGTTAACTAAATCTCTTTGAAAATGGTTTTTTGGTCCTTTTAAATATTTTGATTGACAACAGAAGGTAATTCACGAATACGGAATAACAAAAAAAATTTGAAAATGTTTCACTTTTTTAGCGAAATATAAAAAAAAACAAGAAAGGAAGCAAATTTTGGGCAACCGAAGCTTAACACTCTTGCAGATCCTTCCTATTAAATTACAAAATATTACATTTCGTATTATTTTGACAATAATTTTTCTATCCTTTCTATGGGGGCTATTAGAGAATACAATAAAAACCAACGAAGCTATAATTCCTTTCTATTCATTATACCCTTGCAGAGGGTATTATGATTTCATAAAGTATATATATTCTTGATCAGCATGACTAGGCAAGTCGATCTAGCCATGTCCGTCTGTTCGTCTGTCGTTCTGTCCGTCTGTTTCTACGCAAACTAGTCTCTCAGTACAGTATAAACAAAATGCAACAGACTTCTAAAATTCTTTCTCGTGGAAACTTTAAATTTCGCAAATGGTGTTCTAGTCATGCAGCCGTTTTAAAAACTGTAGCTAAGGCTGACAAGGAGCAGTTTCTACAATTTGATGACGGAGGTGATATAACCAAGACACTGGGCCTTGCATGCGATCCCTCTATTGACAATTTATTATTTTCATTGTTATCGCTACCCCAAAGTACAAAAGCCAGTAAGCGTTCCATCCTACCAACTGTGGCCCATTTTTACGACCCCCTTTGGCCTTATCGGACCGGTAAGGCTAAGCTGACTTGGGATAAGAGTCTTCTTAAACTTGCAATCAAGCAGCAGTTTCGGGAATGTTTGACGGCTTACCTTACGATTACCGTCCCAAAGCTGGAATTGTCTGGAGCGTTATTGTTGTCTCAACTAATGAGTTCAGTTAAGCAGAGTGGATGCTTCGATGAAAAGTACTTTTGCTGGAGTGATTCATCAGTGGTTTTGTCTTGGATTAAAGAGGAACTAAGAAACAGCATGGAAAGGCGGTATATTCCCACAGATCTCAATCCTGCTGACATCCTTTCTAGGGGAGCCACTCCTGATCAGAATCTGCAATCAAGACTTTGGTTTCATGGTCCAGCTTTCCTTAGCCAAAAAGAAGATAATTGGCCTGCCTCTTGTTTCCTCCAACAACCAAGCCAACTTGTGATTGCAGGGAAAATCTAACGTTTATTTCGACGACGAAAGGGAGTTTGCCCAATGAAGTTCATAAAACAACTTACTCTTTAATTTCAGTATTAAAACGCTTAAGCCTAACTTAACGTAAGGGGCGAGAGACGGTGCGAATTCGCGAGAGCGATTAAAACTTTATTGTGCTCCCGCTCCCGCCTTACACTATTCAACAAATTTCATCCCATCCTTGGTCCTCACGTCCGCCACTCGGAACTTGCCGTCAGCGCCGACGTGCACCGCCACGATCCGCCCGATCATCCACTGCCGCGGCGGAAGATTTTCCTCGGCGACGACGACGAGAGCTCCCACGTCGACGTTTGGAACCTCCTGGTGCCACTTGTTTTTCGCCTGGAGGCTCGAGACGTACTCCCGGGACCATCGCTGCCAAAACCTGTGCCTGAGAGACGAGACACTGCGCCATCGTCGCAAGCAGGTTGGGCTGACTTGGTCCGGGAGCGCTGCTGAGGGTGGAGCTAGGAGGGGCCCGCCGATCAGGAGATGGCCTGGGCTTAGAGCTTCGCCGTCGTTGGGATCCGTGCTGATCGCTCCTGCCTCTTGCAATACCTGAGAAACTTCGTCTCTAAGGCTTAACAGGTCCTCAACGCATCTGGCGCCAGTCAACAAATCGTCAACATAAAAGTCATTCTGAATGACCTTGGCGGCTTTTGGGCA